>VDFB02139922.1:0-87911 GCA_007258455.2 Sequoia sempervirens | reverse complement strand
CTCCCCCCCTCTCTCTAAAAAGTCTCTCCCTCCTACCCACTCTCCCTCTCGATCTCCTCTACCCTTAACCCTTAAACCCTAGGACCCCCTACGCTTTATCTCTCTCCCACTCCCCCCCTCTCTCTCTGAAGTATTTCCCTCCTACCAAGGATTAAATTTGATGGTCGACTTTGCCTATCAACAATTTTTTTAATGAAAGTTATCTATTCAAGGGTGCCCTTAAAACATTATAATATACCTTAGTGTATGTAAAATTATATATAAATCAGACATATATATAATTATAATTCTATATAAATTTTGACAGTTTATCCAAAATATCTCCTTTTATCTATACAATCTTCTTAAAATTTTGATTGTATTATATGGAAAAAATCTCTAAATACGATCATATGGCCATCAAATTTAAGCCCTGCTGCCTACCCCCACTCCCTCCATATCTTTCTCTCAAGTCATCATTTAAAAAGAATTTAATTAATATTTATATTAATATTAAAAATAGGGTGTTCGACCGAAAATCTTTAGAATGTTCGGTCGAACCCATTTAAAATCATTTTTTTATTCTATGGTGTGTGGGTTCGGTCGAACATGGGTTTGAACAAACCCATATTTGACCGAACTTTTTATTTTCTTTGACCGAACAAATGTTCGACCGAAACCATAATTTTTCACCCTCCCCCCTTGAGGCACCAAAATTGCTGAGAATTTTGCACTTCGAAGCTCTATTTGAGAATGAAAATGGAGGAGATATCAGAAACCCAACTAGTATCGGGTTCTTCTCAAAATGAGTTATCCAACGAATATAATTTTAATATGTTTTGATTATATTATCTATCTATTTTTTAAGTTTTATTAAATATAGGTTTTTCACTAAAAACAAAACTCTCTGTTCTACACAAGTGGAAAAATAGAAGATTATAAAAAAAAAAAATTAAAAATAGAGTGCTCGGATATTAGGTCCTTGATCAACAAAAAAAAAAGAATTTTGATACATACGATAAAAGTTATCGTTATCTGATTACCGTGTTATATGCGAATTGTATTGATTTGACTTTGAAACTTGATTAAAGAAAAATATTCAATAAAAACTATCTAACCAAGTGGAAGCACTAGATATCAGAGTTTCAAATCTAAATTTGAAAGAATTGGAATTTTATCTTTCAAGGAAAAAAAATTTATGCGTTATATGGTGTGCGTCACTTTTTAAAAATGTTGTTTTTTGAAAAATTCCAATTTTCGTGGGAGATGGAAAATGAAGTGCAATCTGATTCCAAAAAAATTGAAAAAAATATTTTTAGAATCTACAGACAAAATGTGACAAGACTCTAGTTTGCATCATCTTCAAATTCCTCATGGTTTAATAGCTATAGGTGCCTGAATGTGAAGATTTTGTTAAAAAATAAAATATCAGTGTCTAGTTTGGCCAAAAATTGTAAACCACTATTGTGGGATCACCCTTGGAGGTATACTCCTTGAAAGAATATAGTAATAATCTCAAATTTTCAATAGGAGTGAGAGATGTATTAATGGATGCACCAGGTATGACTTCTTACAATTCCTTAAGAGCATCTTCTATATGTCATGTTCCTTTTTGAAGTTCTTCAAGAATTTCCTTCCTTCCAGATGCTTCCAAAGCATCTCCTAATGCCGCTTTATGCACTTGAGACATCTTCTCCACATCCACAAACCCTTGAATCATAGTAAGTTGTAGAAGCTCTTGGGGAATTATTGGCTAAAATCTGATTTTCTTGGATAGCAAGCCTTTCAGAACATCATTACCGGAGGACGATTCTCTGGGATTCTTAAGAGAATTTACAATCTTCTTTTCACTTTCTTCATTAAATTTCCTAGCAGATTCTTCATTTTTCTTTCTTCCTCTCCCTTTTCCTTCTCTTCTTCCTCCTTTTATTCTTCCATTTTCTCTTCTTCTTCTTTCTTTTCTTCCTTTTTATTTTCATCTTTTTCTTTATCCTTGTTATCCTCTTCAAAATATCCATCTTTTCAATTTTTATTTTTCTCTTCCTCTGGATTATATTTTTCTTCTTCTTCACTGCCTTTTCCTTCTTCTACATTACCTTGTTCATTATTCCTTTTTCTCCTTCAATATGCTCTAGAGGAGCATCATTATGCTTTTCAGGCTTAGCTTCACCTTCATTCTCCTTTTCACCTTCCAGAGGATTATTTTCACCACTGACTTTAATTTCATCATCAATATTTTCATAAATATCTTCCTTACCTATATCAAGAGGGATATTCTCCTTAGTATTTTCAGCAACAAAATCTTCATCAGCTTTAAGCATGCCATTTTTTTCTGTTGTATCCTAGATCACTTTTGTTGTTTCCTTCCTTATCTTCTTTGTCAGTTTTTTATTCCCTATCATTAAAATGTTTACTCTTTTCTTCATCTGAAACATTTCATCTGCATGCCATCCTGTGACACACCATTTATCTAGGGGGTTCTTATGATTTTATGATAATGCTCCCCTTAAGACCATGCTAGGTCTAATTCCCAGAGGAATCGTCTATACTAGATGAGGGCATAAGCACATCAGTAGTCTTTGGTTATTCGTTCTTCCTCCAAATCTTATTCATCTCTTGCTTAATCTCATCTTTGTAAATCTTCTTCACAGACTCATTCTTTTCTACTGGATTGGTCTTCTTACTCTTCTTTCTTCTACAAACTCTTGAAACATGTCCTAGTTTGTTGTAGTTATAACGAAAAATATTTCTTTGATTAGATTGATTTCTACTAACTCTTGTTCTTCATTGATCAACTTTATGTCCATACTAGTTATAGGTATAATAGTAGCCATTAAAGGATTGATTCATTCTTCCCCCATTAAATTGATTCATCATCAAGGTTCTACATTCACTTGCCCTATGTCCAATTCTTTTGCATGCAAAACTTTGATCAATAAAAGGACCAGGGAACTAATTCATCATACTCTTACATTTTGTTTCCTTGTGACCAAATTTATTGCATAAAAAAAAAACTACCATTAAAAGAAGGATACCTTTGTGCATTAGGTTGTCTCACAAGAGGTCTCCTAGCAGAGTTTCTTGAATTTTCTTTCATCTTTCCTTTATTCAGAGTCTTATGATTGTTCATATTCTTGGAACTTTCACCGGTATCATTTCCTAAACCACCTTTGTCTTTACTCGGTTTCTATCATGCAATCAACTCATCAAGCCTATCTGAGCTAGATTTGAAATTGTTCTCATAGAGTTTCAACTTCTCCAAATTCACTTTCAGGTTCACAACTTCTTGCTCAAGCTTGGTGCAATCTTAAGACTTGCTTTGTACCAACTTGTTCATACACTCTTCAATTATTTTCTTCTCCTCTACTTGCACTTTCAAATTGGAAATATCTTCATTAGCCTTCTTCAACTGATTAGTAACTTCCTTATGCCTAAATTTGAACTTTTTCAATTGCTCCTTTAATTTTTTGACACATTCATTTGCATCTTCAATATTCTCTTTCAAATCTCTATTTTCTCTTTCAACTTTGTCAAGATCCTCAAGAGCAGTCCAGAGCTCTCCTTTATCATTCATTTTTTCCATCTTCAAGTTCTCCCTGAAGATGTTAGGCTTTTATGGAGGAACCAAGCTCTGATACCAATTGTTAAATGTCCAAGATATTGAGAGGGGGGTGAATCAGGGTCTTCTTAAATTTTCTGATCAGATACCATCCAATTATTCCAATGCACACAATATCAAAGATAAGTGAAAGCATTAACAAAACATGAAATCATAGAACACATTAACACTAGGATTTTTACATGGAAAACCCAAAATGGGAAAAACCATGATGAGTGTTAGCTCACAATATAGTATAACCAATTATAAGATACTACAAAATGGGTGGCCTACTACTAGGAATCACTATCCAAATACAAAGGTTCACTTCCTACAAAATTACAATGAAAAAAGTGGCTTACAAACAGAAAATGAACTGATAAAGTAAAGCTAGTGAGTGAAAATTCATTTCCAATGAAGCTCAGTAAATTGACTTGACACACTTCATAATATTCACTCTTCTTCACATTCACATTCACAATACAACCATTGCATTATAAATCTTCAAAAAATTATCCAATATATATATATATATTTGATCTCTCTGCAAGCATCAATTAGGTCAGCCTAATTAGATGCACTTTTCATTCACAAAAAATACTAACTGTCAGCTTCAAGCTTTCACAAAATATTCAAAATTGAATTCACACATCCAACACGCTACATCAAGTTGGAATGGACCTAAGATAGGTCGCACATATATCTACATAACAAAAATTAATTCACCATTACACAATACATCCATTAGGTCAGCCACAAATATACCTAATAACACAATTGTAAATACCAGTGTAATGTTGATACACCATACAAGCATATAGATACGTGAGATCTTGAATGTACATGCTCCCAACGTCTAAAAACCATTTCTGAAAACCAAAAGCAATAGTAATCACCAACAAACAAATGTGGACCAAAATACCGGAGGATGTAAGCAAAATACCAGTTCAGATACTAGACTAGAATACCGAAAAAAATTCAAATTTGATCTTGTAGTTGCAACTCATATCATTGTGACATCAATGACAACACAAAATAACAAAATGACATGTTCTTCATTTTTTCAATAGGTTCTACATTGGCTATTGTTGTGTATTGTCCACATATCTCAGAAGAGAAGGAGAAGGAAGAAAAGTCTCTTCCTAGATCTGACTCTTTCGATCTAGATGAAGTTTGTTCAATGTTGGATGAAGTTGATATGAAAAAGATTAGTGAAATGTGGTATGCCTACTCTCCGATTAGTAGGCCTAGAATTGAAGATGTTTTTATTGATTATCTGTTCGAAAAGGGTATTACTATTTTCTATTGTTTTTGATTCGTTATTAGATGATCTGGTAGAATTTGTTGAAGAAAGGTTGTTACAGGAAGGATTTGAAGGTCATAAGATCCAAGCTATGATTGAGAGAAGGTGCGTGAAATACAAACAAAAGTTATCCAATCATAATGGTGAGACAAGAGAAGGCATAAAGGAGATGTCTGACATCTATAGGTATTTTCTCTCGTGGCCTACTATTGTTGACCACTTTAGAAGTAAAATTGAAGCTATTGAATCTGAATTGAATGATTTTGGAAAGTGTTTTGACTTCTTCAAAGATAAATATGGAAAAAAAAAAGAATAATCGTTGGTGAGTTGCAAGTTGAAATATTGTCTATTCAGAGAAAGAGGGAAGAGCTGGTTAGAAATTTTTGGTTGGTCAAAGTAATTGTTAAGGTCCAGTTGGATCCTCTCCAGGATACTTTTTAATGTAGAGGATTATGAATAACAATGCATGTCTCTAGACTGGTCATCTTCATTTATGCTATTGAATCTACTAGACAATATGTGTGCTAGAATGGTTTTTGTAGTACATGCTTGGAAAAGGATTCTTCCAACTATGAGAGAAAGGTACAAGAAAAATTTTCATGTGAAAATTGTTATTTTTACTTGATTTCCCAAATTTTCCTATTTGACCATTTTCCTTTGATGACAAAAAGGGGGAGAAAGATGAAGAAAAAAACAAAAAAAAAAGAGGAATTGAATTTTTTGATTAAGGGGGAGCGCTTGGAGTTGTGGAGTTTTGTGTTATTGAGTTTTTTCAATTTTTTCATCAATGCCAAAGGGGGAGATTGTTGAGAAGTTGTTGAGATGATTTAGCATTTTTTCATTGATGTCAAAACCTAGGATCCAAAAGGTTGTGCTCTAGATGGTATATAGAATTGATCTATCATGTTATGTGCTATGATGCTATGTATTATAGATGTTATCCTTGATCCGGATATGACAGTACTTCTTTTTTGGACATATATGGAAGATAGTTAATGCAAAATAATGAAGTCTAATCTTTTGATGTTGGTTGTGCAAAAAGCTTATTCTGGGTATCCTTGCTATCCAATGTACCATGTTACAAGTTTTGGTATGTCTAATTTTTTTTCTTTGTTTGATACTAAAATTGATGATAATCAAGATTTGGTCTTGGTTGTGGCATTCCTATTGGCTCTGGAACATATTTCATGTAATTCAAAGTTTTCTATCTCTCATATGATCTATTTATGGTTCCCTTGGTAACATGGTGAGAATATCTTTATGTGCTATCTATCTTTTTGGTTTGGTGCTAGCATTCCAAGCCTTATTGGATATTTCAAGGTTGTTCTTCAAGATAACATGTTTTTCTAGACCAATTTTTTTGTTCTACTCACACACACACACACACACACACACACACACACACACACACACACACACACACACACACACACACACACACATTTAGAACATCTCTTTGGTTCAAGATATGAAGTATGGTGTGTGTGAGTAGATGAAAGGGTTTGAAGGATTATACGATATGAAAGCTAAAGGAAAGTGTCAAGAAGAAGTAATATTTTTTACAAAGGTTGTGCGAGGAAGGTGGATAGAAGATTCTTGACCGGTTCTATTGCTGACAAATATTGTATTCTAAACTGGAATCAACTTCATGTATATGTAGATGCAGCTTCATCCATTCATTTTTGTTAGTGAGACTATTTTGTAATCAGACGTATTAATCAGGTAGTGAACCCACTAACAATGATCCTTACATGCAGTGAGCAATTTGATAGTGATCCTTTGTAAAAATCACCTTAATTAGTGTTCTATAATTGAGAATTAGCATTCTTTGTGGTTTTTCCCATCTTGGGTTTCCGTGTAAATTATGGTGTTCATTCTGCATGGTGTTGTTGTTTGCTTTCATGTTCATATAATTTTAATTATTATCTAATTGATTTAAGCTTGCTCTAGATTAATTAAAGTCAAGAAAATTGTTTTATGATAAATGATTCACCTCCCCTCTCAGTTATTTGGATTGTTCAATAGTGCAGATCCCTTTATGCTTGTCCTTTGTGGTTTGATTTTAGGACTAGTTGTTCTTGATAGGAGAGGTCGTCAGTTCCTTATTAGATAGGGTATCTACATTGAGGGTATGTTTGAGCATGGGATCAGATATGCATCTAGTTTGTGTCTTCTAGCCCACCTCCACAAAGATATGCATGAGGTTGTATATCGAGGCGAGAAATATGTTTCCGCAAGTGTTTCTCTTTTGCATATTTGGGCTTGGGAGCATATTACAATTGTTCGACCTGATGGGACATAGGATCCTACTCCTGATGATCCATACTCATATAGTTATGTAGATTTCTTACACTACACCCTACCTGAAGATCTTCCATACTAGAATTGTGTTTTCGATGATATGCCAAGTTTTGTTTCAAGACCTTATATGGACTGTGAGGCATTGTCAGAGAGGATATTGAGCATCTTGTTTACTATCGGTAGACTAGATGGTTGACTGGTTGTTCTCTTTCTATGCTTGAGTGTTAGTTACTAGATTTTTTTTTGTTAGTTTGGAGAGAGACGAGGATGGTTCACTGATACATAAGAGGCTCATTTTGGTTAGACTACTAGGGAGTTCCATGTAGGGGGTCACCAAGAAGATAGATATGTTTTTGTTGACACCTAATTTTGATCAGTGGTGGGCATGACACAAGCCTTTGAGATTCACAGATCTTGGGGGTGACCTTGCATTAGCTAGAGCAGGTATTATAGGTCGGTGTGGGGAGTGACAATGCATTGAGGTTCTTGTAGATTATCTAGATAGGGCCTGACATGATGGGGCTCAGGGTTATCTAGTGTGGGGTGATCAAATTCCTTAGGTGCATGGATAGTTTCTAGACCCTCCTCCACCACCTAAAGATGGAGGTGCTCTACTGGCGACATAAATTTTGCAGTGGTAGGTCATGAAGGCACAACTTTCCATAGTGATATGGGTATGTGCAAGATCATGATGGGCCAAAAAGTGGCAATATGATGGGTATGTATAGGGTATTTGGCTGAATTTTTTTTTTAACCCAAAATTGATGAAACGAAAATGGTTTCTAAAGGAGATTCTCAGCTTTCCACCAATATAAATTATGCTTTACTTTGAATTTAATAAAAAACTATTATTCATTTTCTATTTGAATTACGACTAAAGTCTTGATTGACAGGCTAATTGAGAAACATCTATAGCTTTCAAACGGTATCACATTTTTTGAATCTAAAACATGTCTCACATTCTATGCTTTGCATACTATAGGATTTAAAAAAAATCAATTTCATGAAGTTTTGACCAAGTTAAGGTGGTCAGACATACGAGTTTTTATATTTTTTAAAATTTGTAATAAAAATTTCATAATTAATTATTGACATGGAAAAAAATTACAAAAAATAATGCATCACATTGGGACATGAGTCCTCTACTTATATCTAAAATCTTATAAAAAAATATTATCATTTTACTGTGGTTAGGGTGGTCAGACAAACACCTACTTATTTTATCCATGAAATTTAAGTATTACTGCATTGAAATTTAAAATTTTCACCAAATAGATTTTTTTTTCAAAATAAACCTAGTAATTTAGAAACTAAATTCAATTTTCTACAGATTCTATATTTACATATTTTTGAAATAATATGGATAACTTATTCAAATTTTTAAGTCAAGTTGCCTAACTCTATTTTTTCTAAATTTTTCATCACTTAAGGGCCTATTTTTTCCATGATGATCCTGCACATACCCAAATGAGAGAGGGATACTCTGAGGGTGGAGCAAGACAATGAAATTGGGTGATGGCATGTTGTTCAGGCTCAGTTATAGGTTATTACAATAGATAGATATATTCTTAGAGTAGAGGGTGATACCCTTCATGTAGAGTGGTATTAGTGGGCTACATCCTATCAGACTCTCTATGATTCCTTTGTTCCCAGAGCATAGAGATGACCGAGGTTCAGTGAGCTAATGCTACTAGTCATGGTTGTGGTGAGGCAGGTGATCATTCTGTTAGACAATCAGATCCTTTTGGTAGTCCACCGCCTGGTTTATAGGGCTCTCTCCTTTATGTCAGGTAGTGTTACTATGTTGTACTTGATCTTCATGTTGTTTAGAGACATATTTGTAGAGATGATTTTTGTATATATTCATCAGCCTAGTCGAGGTCATTTATATATATATATTTGTATTATCCTATCACACTTGTTTCATGATGATGATATATATGAGATATACCTTCTTTGATTCAACTCACTTTATGCTTATATTATGATAATGGATGATGATGTATGATGATGCATTTTTATATATGGTTTTGTACTTTTCTAATGTATGCATATGACGTGGATGGATGGATCATATTTTATATCATATGATGTTTTATTATGGATGATCAATATATTGTTTGGATATATGATGTTTATGTGATGATATATGGTGGATGTATGCCACATACATGATACATGATATTTTTATTTTTTTTATTATCATCATGATAAATATTGATGGCATTGTGGATGCAGGATGGATATGGTACTAATGATATTGTTATGCAAGATGGATGTTAGTTACAAGACATATCAATGATGGATAGAAATTTTATGTTGCTACTTTCACTTTGCTTGGAGGCTTGAGAAATTTGAATAATCCTATTTGATGTAGAAAACAGATACGATGCACCAGGGTATTGATGACCAAGGTGAATTTGTATCTATTGCGTGGACTTTGAATCTACAAAATAAGAGTATCTTTGCTCATACCATACATATGGAAAATTTATTTAAATTATATGTTTGGTGTTGTTTTAGAAAATTTTCAAACCAGTCACATAGAGAGGTATAAAACACCTAACATGCAACTACTTCATGAATTTTTTCAACACAACTTTCATACACTCAATAAAGCAAGTATTTGCCTTGGTAGTATTACAAAAATATCTTAAAAATAATAAATATAAATGATGCTCAATTTCCCCCATTCCTTCTTCTCTAAATCCTTATGGACATCCTCGAGAGATCCTGAGCATGAGTCAATAAAATAAATCATAAAATAAGACTACAAAAATATAAAACAAAGTTGTAGTATCACTTGCCATATCTGTTTGAGGTTTTAGGACTATTATCTATTGTTGATCATGTATATCATAGGAATAGATCCATTAAGTCATATCTTAGGATGTTTTTGGTGAGTTGTCAAAAGATAGTTTATACTTGGCCTTTGTTTTTTTTCTTTGCAATACAATATTTGTGATTATTTGATTGAAGATTCTATATTTTGATGTTTGCTTTGTTTGTTTGTTTGTTTTTTCAAAGGGTGAGTGTGATGATTTGTTTATTATGGGTGAAAAGTGTTGATCATCAAAGTTTGTGCCTCTTTGGTAGTCTTATGGTAAATTTAGCGAGTGGAGGACTAATTTGCACCTAACTGAATAAACTTTGGGATTTTAATAGAAATTCAGCTCTTGTTTGTGTTGGAAGGAAAAGATAGAAAGAAATGTGAATAAAACATTAAAATGGAAATGCACCAAAGCTTTTACAACATTTCAAACCTCAACCTAATTTTTATGAATGATATAATAGACACAGAATGCCACAAACCCTTCATTGTTTAGAAGAGAATGAGCAACATATGCTAAATACAAGCATAGTGTAGTATTTCAAATCTCCCTATGGGAAGCACTCATTAAGGTCTGATCAAATATAAAAACACCACAAATTAATAGAAATAACTAGAAAATTATAGAAAAACTCTATCTCCCCTTTATGACATAATATGCAGAATAACAACTCTTACAAAAAATGGAAAAGTTTGCAGACATAATCCAATTCCTGAAAGCTATCATTCAACATAGAAGCTTACCAACATGAAATTAGCTACCTAAACTATCAAAGTGAGCTTAACACAATTTTTTTAACATGAAAAAAACATAAACAAGAAATTCGACAAAGGAAAATGAACTGTAGACTTTTGGGATAGGGGACTCTCTTACACTTCTAGGGTTTTGCACCTAAAAGGAGAAAGGTATCCCAAAAACCTATATGGTTCATTCAAGACTAATGAAAATGTGATTGAAATCTATAAAAGGAGGATGATATAAATGCTAAAAACTAATAAAAGATATTGATTAATGGATGGAATCTAAATAAATATAAAGTGTTTGGAAACATAGTGTAGTACGCAAACATAAACTAAATGACCTAGAAATGGAAATGAAATAAAATAGAAAAATGTAAAATTGAATGTGTGCACCTGGAAATTGTTGAGGACTGGAATGAAGAATGAAATGGTTGTTGATTCTCAAATTTTGACCTACTGGGACACTTACGCCATTTTGGGCAACTTATTCCCAGATCTAGAAAACTGCATTGGAGCTCATTTCAGCCAAATGGGTATCTAGATCTATAGAAACTCTTGAAAAAAATGTGCAGTGGGACTAAGTTTCCATTGATGGAAACTTAGTCCACTTTGGCTTTTTTGGAAACTCGAAAGTGGAAACAAAAGCTCTTGTTCTACACTTTCTGTTCCTCTAGGTGTCTGGTTCTAAAACTACCAAATTCGGGACTGAAAGTGACCTTTTGTCGATAATTTATCCTATCCCATAAGGAGATGTCTTCAAAAAAATTTCAACCTATTCTTCAATGATATCCAAGTCTTCCAAATACCTAAATCTACAAACACACAATGAAAGAAAGAGAAATGTTGAATGTTAGGGAATAGGGGTTTACATTGGTCAAACCCCATTTAGGTAATTAAACCAAATGAAGAAATAAAATGAAGCATAAACATGAAATAAATTAATTAGAAGCTTTCCATGATGATAAATCTTGAAGTTCTACAACAATGGATGAAGAATCTATCATTGAATTCTTTAGAAAGATATCCTAATGACTTAAGATATTAAAACCCTAGCTTGCTCGACTTGAGATGAATGATGAATGATGGATGAATGATTAGGTTAATGAATGGGGGTAAAATGAGAGGGAAAACCCTATATTTATACATGATTATGCAAAATTTCCTAAAAATACCTCATCATAGGCATACCTCAACTTACAAAATAATATCCTACCAAAATGTTGAAATAATTTTAATTTTTGAGCTAAGTGGGACTAAGTCGCCCCTAGTGGCAATTTGGTCCCACTAGAGCAATTTAAGTGGGTTTATAGAATTAAAGTGTATTAAATGATGTTTAATGGGATTATTCTCAAAAATACTAAGTAGGGCCTATAATTGTATAAAGGGGTCATTTAAACATAAGAAAGGGTTAAATTATTGATGACAAGCATAGAAAATCATGAAAGTTTGTTACAACAATTTGAAATAAGGCTTGGTAAGTGATAAAAAGAGTTTATTTAAGTGAATTGTATTAAAAAGGTGCTAGAAAATCTTGAAAGTGGGTTACAACACTTCAAAATACTTTTAAAATAAGGCATCATAAAATTCTTATTGATTCACAAGGGTCCAAGACCTAATGTGAATGTGTTACCACATTACAACATTAAATCTAGGAAAAAATATGCCAACATCCAATTTGAATTTGTAAAACACATTACCGCACTAGATTAAGATTAGGTTTAATTTACAAGCCTTCTAGATTAATGTGAGAAGGAAATTAAATATATTTTAGAATACTGAATTAGGGAAAATAGGTCAATTACTTAGATGCTTAATAAAAGTATAGAAAAGTGTGAAAGTCGTTTACAACACTTTACAACACCTTTACAAGACATCAATACATGCATTTTATTTAGTTTTTAAGGGTCCAAAACCTAATTTGGATGTGTAAAGCACCTCAAAACACTAAATCAAGGCCTCATTAAGTCCAATTTATCATCAATTATTCCCAAATCAAGCAAGAAAATGTCAAGGGATACATTTTTTTTCACTACATTTAGCCCCCACTTTAGTGAGAGGATGAAATTACTTCAAACTCACACTAAAGTATAAATTCAAGAGGATTCCAATTGTACCAATTTGGATGGTATAGGGTGAAAAAGATTGAGGAAGTGGTCAAGCCCCCAAGATCCAAGATCATTAGTCAAACAAACATGAGCACAAGAGGACACACACAAGGTGAATGATTTGTAGCAAAACAAGATACATGATCATGCAATGGAAATAACTCGAAGGAAGAGAAGAGAGAAAATGAAAAGGTGGATCAAGCTTCAACCATTTGTCCAAAATGATGCGGATCAAATCTAGGCTATTTTTTCTGAAAATGCATACTCACTATGAGGCGACAAAACTCTTGGTTGTTCGTTGGGTGAGAAGTATTAAGAGGTGAGACACATATGGATGATATGTGCTCACACACACGTGAATGGCTATGGGGAAAGTCATGCCTCAAAATGGGCTTCCTGCTCAAACCATACCAAAGTTATACATCCTGATAACTTTAATAAGGCACCACAAAATGGATTTTTGAGCTTCATGAGACATGAAAAACTTCGTATGCTTGGAGTTCATGAAAAAAGCAATGTTGTAAGTGAAAAATAGTGTAAGGACTATTCAAAGGGATTCTACTTAGTTTGTGCAAGTTCTCATCTTAGAGAACATTGTGCCTAATATTTCCAAGAGAGGAAAAGTGTAGATGGTCTCATCTTGTTTCCAAGAGAGGACAAGTGCAATGTCTCATCCTTGGAAACATTGTATCTAATGTTTACAAGAGGGTAAATCACAAGAAAAATAAAATCACATAATGAAATTTGAGTGTTGATGTATTCCCCCACTTTAAAGCGGTTGCTAACACCAATACTATGAACAATTGCTTTAAAGTAGATGAAGACATGAGAGCTGACTAGGAATGCCTTATGCCAAGTCATATGTTTGCAATAAGCTACGTCATGGAAAAGGTAGTATGTCACATGTGATCCAACTTAAGTCATGTTGTCCACATCCCAAACTTGCTCGTATATTTTCATTAAATGTAAACACCTTTCCAAAAGAGGCAACGACAAAAGACATAGGAGGAAAAGGCTACCTAACCCCTTGCCCCCACTTTGTGCAGGACAAGGATGAGCCAAAATGATTAATTAAATGCATTGTAGAGTGAAAATCAGTATCAATTAGAGGAATTAGGTGCCCCTACATAAGGGATATTACCAATTCCTTAAGATGTTGGATTTTACTACTCAAAGCCTTACATTCATTAGTGGAATGACCATGGACTCTATGATATGCAGAAAATGATGTTTTGTAAGAGAATTTCTTCTGAGTTTCTGGAGGGAGGGATATCAAGTCATCTTGGAGGAGTCTTGACAAGATACCCTCATGATCAATGGTAAAAGATATTCCTTTATTATGTGACAAAGATATCAATTTCTTAGATGTACAAGATGTCATACCTATTCTAGACTCTTTAAATTGTGAGATTTTGTTTTCTCTTTTAAAGGAGGGTGTAAAATATAATGAATGAAAATTATTAGTGTTTTCCAAGATAACATTTACATTAAGCGAGGATATCTTTGTCTGTTTCTTTTTTTGTAAAGGATAAATTTCAAGACAACTAGTGTATATTAGTTCAGGATGCACTACTATTAAAGTCATCTTAGAAGGAAGTTTTGTGATATTGTTGATGTTGAGTGAAGGATTGTTTATTTCTATCAAAGGAAAATAAATAATACCATTCATTTCTTGTGTGTTAGGTTTTATAGGGTTGTGAATACCTTGTTCATGAGCATCACATCCGTTTCCACTATATCCAAGTTGCTTTATAATCTCATATCCTTTTCAATAAATTTTTTTCATTTCTTTTGGTTCGGGTGGTTGTTGGTTGTAGAGTTCTTCAAAGTTTGTTGTGTAATTTGGTGTCTTATGTTTAGAAGTGGTTGAGTTGGATGCTTGTGAAGGTTCATCCAAATTTTGTGTTGACATGAATACTTTTTCTTGTCCCTTGTCACAATATTTGTGTATGATCTTGTATTCTCCCATGAATGTTGGTATGAAATCTAAGGAACCCCAATCATCGTCTAATAGCTTTGTGACTTCATCAATGTGTTTTTCTTTGTCTTTTTCTTGTATGGGTTCCACTTGTGTGGTTGGTGTGAATGTTGTCAA
Source organism: Sequoia sempervirens (assembly GCA_007258455.2). Classification (NCBI taxonomy): domain Eukaryota; kingdom Viridiplantae; phylum Streptophyta; class Pinopsida; order Cupressales; family Cupressaceae; genus Sequoia; species Sequoia sempervirens. Next base: position 72,959 of record VDFB02139922.1, on the reverse strand, counting down.
GGGATTTTATTTATTTTTCTCAAGTTGTAAGACACTGTAAGGCTCTAGATCAGCGTTAGCTGTGTAAAATTTGTTGTTGTAGATGTATTTCATTTTACAATGAAGAGTAGAAGCAACCCCATTCATTGTGTGAATCCATAGTCTGCCTAAGAGAAGATTACCTAAAATTTCATGAGGAATAACATGGATTGGTGTATCCAATGTGGACTTTCTAACTGTAAGAGGTAAAATGATCACCCCAACCAGTTTCTTTTTGACATTTTAAAATCCCTTAAGAGATAATGAATCAGGTTTTATGTTTGATTTATCAATGCCAAGCCTACCTAGAAGGCTCACACTACACACATTAAGGGAAGAGTCGATATCGACAAGAGTTCTCTTGATCCCTTTTCTGTTGTATTGAGCTATGATCATGAAATAATCAATTTTTTTTTTGCACTTCCAAAGAGGATAGTGGACCTTGGTGGAAAAAAATGTCAATTTTTATTCCTTGAATCATGGTGGTTATGTCATTCGGTTGCACATTAGAAGGGATAGGAACTTGTTGTAAGACCAATTAAGCATAGTTTGCTAGTTAGGTGAATTTTGAAGTAAATACCATAGGGATATCTTTGTAGGAGTATTCTTAAGTTGTTCAACAGGATCATACTCCTTACTATATGAAGTTAATCAAGGATCTCTAGGAAAAATGGGTTCACCAAAATGAACTGTAGATTTTTGGGATAGGGGACTCTCTTATACTTCAAGGGTTTTGCACCTAAAAAGAGAAAGGTATCCCAAAAACCTATGTATTTAATTCAAGACTAATACAAATATGATTGAAATATATCAAAGGAGGATCATCTAAATACTAAAAACTGATAAAATATATTGACTAATGGATGGAAACTAAAGAAATGTAAAGTTTTTGAAAACATAGTGTAGTATGTAAACATAAACTAAATGACCTAGAAATGGAAATGAAACAAAAAAAAAACTATAAAACTAAATTTGTGCACCTGGAAATGTGTTGAGGACTAGAATGAAGACTAAAAATGTTGTTGATTTATAAATTTTTACCTACTCTAACACTTACACCATTCTAGGTCACTTAGTCCTAGATCTGGAAAACTGCACCAGAGCCCATTTTAGCCAAATGGGTATCTAGATCTATAGAAACTCTTGAAAAAAATGTGTAGTGGAACTAAGTCACCATTGATGGTGACTTAGTTCAATTTTTCTTTTCTTAAAATCTGAAAGTGAAAATGGAACCTCTCAGTCTACACTTTCTGTTCCTCCAGGTGTCTAGTTCTAAAACTATCAAATTTGGGCTTGAAAGTGATCTTTTGTGGATTTTTTAGCCTATCCAATAAGGATATGTCTTAAAAAAAATTTCAACCTATTATTCAATGATCTCCAAGTCTTCCAAATACCTAAATCTACAAACACACAATGAAAGAAAGAGAAATGTTGAATGTTAGGGAATGGGGGTTTGACTTCGTCAAACCCTGTCTAGGTAATTAAACTGAATGAAGAAATAAGATGAAGCATAAAAATGAAATAAAAGAATTAAATACTTTCCATGATGATAGATCATGAACTAAAACCCTAGTTTGCTTGACTTGAGATGGATGATGAATGATGGATGAATGATTAGGTTAATGAATGGGGGTGAAATGAGAGTGAAAACCCTATATTTATACATGATTATGTAAAATTTCCTTAAAATACCTCATCACTGGCCAACCTCAAGGCTTAGAAAATAATATCCCGCTAGAATTTTAAAATAATTTTGATTTTTGAGCCAAGTGGGACTAAGTTTCCCCTACTGAAAACTTGGTCCCACTAGGGAAATTTAAGTGGGTGTCGGTAATTAAAGTGTATTAAATGATTTTTAACGGGATTATTCTAAAAATACACTTAAGTAGGGCCTGCAAGTGTACAAAGGGGTTATTTAAACATAAGAAATGGTTAAATTGTTGATTAAAAGCCTAGAAAAGCATGAAATTTTGTTACAACACTTTACAACACTTTCAAATAAGGCTTGGTAAGTGATAAAAAGAAGTTATTTAAGTGAATTATATTAAAAAGGTCCTAGAAAAGTGTGAAAGTGAGTTACAATACTTAGCAACACTTTTCAAATAAGGCATCATAAAATTCTTATTGATTCACAAGTGTCCAAGACCTAATGTGAATGTGTTGATCACATTACAACATTAAATCTAGGAAAAACTAGGCCAACAACCAATGTGAATGTGTAAAACACATTACAACACTATATTAAGATTAGGTTTAATTTAGAAGCCTTCTAGATTAATGTGAGAATGCAATTAAATATATTTTACAATATTGAATTAGGGAAAAATAGGTCCATTAGGCTTAGATGCTTAATAAAAGTCTAGAAAAGTATGAAATTATTTTACAACACTTTGCAAAACCTTTACAAGACATCAATAAATGCATTTTATTTAGTTTGCAAGGGTCCAAGACCTAATGTGGATGTGTAAAAAACCTCACAAGACTAAATCAAGGCCTCATTAAGTCCAATTCATCATCAATTATTCCCAAATCAAGCAAGAAAATGTCAAGGGATACATTTTTTTGCGCTATAGCAAATACCATGAATAGTTCTAGAGATCTCTTCTAAATATATCAAACTTTCAATATGAAATGAACTGGAAAAAAAAAGGTTGGATGCCAATCCACTGATAGTTTGAGTTAAAATATAAGATTCTAGAGAATACTAGTATTTTATAAGACTTTCTACTTTTGAAAACAGTAAAACTTTTTACTAGATCTATTTCCTTCAAAAAATATTTTTGAAGTAATTCTTCTAATTGAAAGAAAAAAATCTAACTTATTTTTATTATGCTACCACCCCTTATTTATAACTTGGAGAAGAGAACACTGCCTCCAACATTCCAGAAGTAAAAATTTCCAAGTGCCTACATCTAATAGCACATGATCCAGTCGTAGATTTTGATTAGACACAACAATATTTTCTCATTTAGTCCCGACTGCTTCATTAATGTCTTTTAGATATTTATCAAAGATCACAATCGAAAAATAATCAGATTCTAAAAATAGCCTAGAAAAAAAATAATTAACCAACCATATCGATTAATGGCGCCGACTCAAATGTTCCACCCTGAAGACAAGACACCCACTGTATTTTGACAAACACTACCTGAAGAGGCCACTTCGCAAAACAAAGCTACTTGAACAAATATATGATGTGTCGAGTAGGTGGGAATTCTCAGTTTCATGAGAATAGCTTTGAGGAAAATCCTTGCCAAGTTGACATGTGTCTAGGTTCAGCCCCGAAAGGAAAGTGATATACAAAATCCATGCAACCACCACATCGTGCATTTTGCACCTTTTAGGGTGGTCTCTTATTCATTAAATGCAGACATCTCTTGAAGATGAACACAAAAAAAATTAAAAATAAAAAAATTTGTATATTTCTAGTGACTCATATGGGGCCTTCATTTGAGGAGGTGCGAACATAGAGTTTTGGAAACTCTTGGAGTTTGATGAAGGTGGAGTGTTGTACTTCCAAATTTAAGTGAGTGGGCCAGATTAGAGTGCAAAGAATCTTGTATGCTTGATCCAACTCAAAAAATCTTTAAAAGAAACACCTCCCCACCTTGCTGAAATAGCCCCAATATGGTAATAGAGCCGAGAAAGGGGAAGAATTTCCTTCTTGATATCGTCAATAGTGGGCGATGAGCTTATACCTGGGATTTTTATCGAAGTCCAAACCTTGTGTCTGACTACATCCATGACCTACTTGATTGATAGTGCTCCTTCATTTGGTGAGAAAAGGGTGGGAAATACAAAATCAAGCAAAAAATTGAAATCCTTTTTGATCTCATTGACCTTTCTATTCGATGCTTCTGGCGTTCTTTTCTCTTTGCCACGATCTTGTAGCAATTAAAAAATTCACTTGCTTTCCTTGAGGTGGCCCTCCAATTCCAAATCACTAAGCCTCTTAAAGCTTCTTTAGTAGCTTTGTATAACTTGGAAATCAAGCTTTCCGATTTTGTGGATTGGGGGGCATAAATTTGCAAAATTTCGTTGGCCACCAGGCCAACCTTCTCGTCTAATTCCCAGGAATCCCTTAGAAATTGCAATACCGTCTTTATATTAGCAACTACAACTATGATCCTTTCCCAATGTTGGTTGGGTGGAGATTAGATCTCCCTTTTTAGGTCTTCTTTACTAGTATTCTCTATCTATTCTTGGAATGAGTTCAAAGAAGTGTTTGTACAATAGTTTGGTGAAAGGATCAATGTTGGCTATTTGCTCAATAAATTTATGAACATTGAGAATGTAACTAAGGGAAATTATTCTAGGGTTAGCAAATCAAATGCTAAAACATAAAAACCCAAATTAGTAATGAAGTGCAAAGGAAAAACATGAAAACACAATGAAAGATCTCACCAAATGTCTTCAATCTCCATGGCTGACCTCCATTACACCTTCTCAACTTGCTGCAAATATGATATTTCCCTCAGATTTGTGATGAGAAAAATAATGACAATGACAAGCCCTAGGAAAATGTTGAAGGATTTGAGATGGAAATATGCAAATACAATGCTAATATGCAACTAGTAAGCATGAAACTATGTCTAAATTATGCAAATGTGCCTATGACAAGATGCCAATAATGGAAAGATTGCAAGAGTATGACAAGAGTGCAAGAAAACTAAGTAGAATGAGATTTCCTAAAACAAGATTGGAAGAGATGACAAAATGAGACCAAAGTTTCCATTTTATAGAAAATGCAATTTTGAGTGAATGGCCAAGATTGAAGATTGACAAGTGCCCTAGAATCAATGGACAAGATTCAATTTGACAACCCACACTTAGGGTTAGGGAAAAATTAGGGAAAATTTGAAATGAATGGACAAGATTGATTTTTAGAAAATTAAATCAAGGGTTGACAATGCATGTGATAAGAGATAAGATTGGCACAAAAAAAGAGGTGGCTAGAAAATCAAATAATAATAGCAGTTAATTTGATTTTTGAGCAAAAACACTATTTTGAATTAAAAATTAATTTAATTCAAGAAGTTGGACCACGTGATAGTAAATAATTAATTCAAAATATTTACTAAAAGAGGGAAATGTTAAATGAGACAATTAAATAATTAAAATAATTATTTAATTAGGGAAGGTGGCCAATAATTAAATAAATTAAAGAATCTATTTAATTATGAGAAGGCTTTCAAAAATTAGTGATATATTAAATAAATAAATAAAATTTATTTATTTAATAATCAGGAATACATAAATGGGCAAAGATAATTAAATAAATTAAGAAATTTATTTAGTTATAAGAAGACTTTAGGCAATTAGTGACATATTAAATAAATAAATAAAATATATCTATTTAATAATCACAAGAAATAAAAAGGACATGAATTAATTAAATAATTATGAATTATTTAATTAATAGACAAAAGTGGACCAACGACATAATTAAAGTGTCATAATTATGCTAAGAAGGAAAGATGGAAAAATAGAGCTTGCAGGCCTAGGTCATTCTTATGTGTTTACATTTTTACCCTCTTAGTCACAATGCGGCCTGTCGCATTGTGACAAAGAAAATAAGTCAAAGTTATGCCCTAGCAAAGGTACAGAGTTTCTATGCCCCCTTGGGAAAATTTTGAATTTTTGAGTCGATGACAGAAAAATTTGGAAAGTGTCCCGATAAGTCAATTTAGTGACCAAAAAGATAATGGCATAGATGATTTCAGATTTCAAGGAGTTTAAGTCAGCCAAATAGGTGGTTAAATTTGGTCAAAGGAGCTTCCAACAATAAAAGGTTTGAGAAATGCCATGTTCACTTTATAAATAGGTTGACAATGGGGTAAAAGTCAATTCATTTTCACTATTCACCTTAGTAATTTTGAGAGCTTAGAGCGAGGAGGACTTTAGTAAACATGGTGATTCCAGTGATCGAGCATCATGAGGAGATCACGTGGACTTACAGGTGGCCAGAGGGTTTAGAGTGAGCGGTATGTACCCCTAACCCACTTTGTGATTTTATTATTTTTCGTGCAAAATTTAGGGTTTTAGGGTCAACAATGAATGCATTGTGATGCATGTGCATGCGCATAAGCTGCATTTGCATTCACATTCAACACATTTGATGCGTCACGACTCAAATGCACAGGGGTTTTAGGATAGGACGGTTTAGTTTCACGCGTTTGCAATAAATTATGATGCATTCACGAAGTTACACGGTAATCGAAAGGTGCGGCACCACATTCATCAGGTTGCAATGCATTTGCAAAATATAATGACGCATTTGAATAAAATGATGCATATGTGAAAATTTGTGATGCAAGTGCATTGACACGACACAAGTGCGAGCCAGAATGATGCAATCACCGGATTGAGACACATTTGAGGTACAAAGCGATGCAAACACTTTTCTGTGATGCAAATGAAGTCAACACACCATATTTGACTTTGACTTTGACCAATGGTTGACTCTGCTTAAATTAAAATTTTGAATGCTTTTGAGTTAAACAAAAGATAGAAATGATTGTCTATAAGGTGCTGACATGTTGTTTTGCCATGTGGAGAGACAGTTAGCGACCATTTATATGTGCAAGAGTAGGCCATCGACCTACAGATTCTAAGATCAGCTACATGATAAGGAGTGATGACAATTGATTCAACTAGGTCTCTATTATGTCACCTATATGCCCATTATCCAAGAAAATAGGGGATTGTTGACTACAGTGTGCGAGAGATGGCACTCAGAGACATGCACATTCCACCTACGGATAGGAGAGGCCATCGTGACTCTCGAGGATGCTTACCCTTATTATGTGCCTGTTGATCTGAGGAGAGTCAATCGTATATGACCCACAACATAGCTATCATACATTTACAACTTACTATCATGACAAGGGTGAAAGACTTGGTATCAAGGTATATGAGATCCACTAGGAGTTTATAGCGGAGCATTATGGCCGGTTTGATGTATTGTTGGCGACACTGATTGATGGGCTACTGATTCCAGACCGTCGAGAGTATGGGTTTCCCATTGGCTGGGGAGATGTTCTGGTGGGTATGAGATGGGATAAGACTATTTACGCATGGGGACTTTGCTTGTTAGGTATGCTTTATCATCAGCTCCAAGAGGTAGCCTTTGGGAGGGCACAAAGTATTGGATGTGGTACGCTACTCCTCATGATCTGGGCATGGAAGCACATTGCTATCTTCCAACTACTGATTCAAAGACCACAGTTGGAAGATGAGATGTTGTATGTTTATTATTATGCTAGTGCTCTACAATAGAATAGGGTTGGGGAGATAGGTTGGTGGCGGCACCAGATCAAAATGATGATATCATTCATTTCGAGTCCTTATAGGGACTGCAAGCAATGGGTGAGTGAGGATGAGCATCTTAGCTTATGCTGATAGTTTCAATATATGATTAGCAACATATTACAGAGCCAGCTAATCATCGAGATGTATCCAACATAGAGAGTAGTACGACAGTTCGGTGAGTAGTAGGGTGTTCCTATGGGTACAGCCAACTACGCCAGATCTTCTAGAGAGTCAGCTTGGGGTCCACCTATTTTGGTGCCATTTGTAGAGTAGCAGATTGATGGGACGGTAGCACAACAATGGGGATGGAGGAGTGGGATTGCAGATCTGGTGATGACTCTTGTTTTTTATTTATGGTGGCAAACACATCGTCTACTACCATTGACAGATCCAGATGGGCTAGCACCAGTTGACAGGAGATCCGTTATACCATGTGTGTCACTAGGTGGCTGAGGAGGTAGAGGTGGAGACAGAGGCAGAGGTCGGGGGAGAGAAAGAGGAAGAGATAGAGGTAAGGGTGGAGGGAGATACGGGGATGATGGGGATGGCAGAGGGGATGGCAGGAGATGGAGGAGAGGAGGGGACAGTGGTAGAAGGAGGGTGAGATGTGTGGTGAGGGGGGTACTGGATGTTATCCCAGAGGTAGGAAAGGAGGAGGAGAGAGAGGAGCTGAGGTAGGAGTGGGAGGGGGAGAGATAGGAGGAGCATTTGGTCATGAAGGAGATCAGATAATAGTAGGTCAGAGAGGAGGGGGTTCAGTAGGAGGCTGAGATGGAGGTTGACATGCCGTGAGAGGAGGGAGTTGGAGGGGAGGAGGATATGGGTGAGGAGGATGATGATGATGCCATTGATGAGGCTGAGAGACTGCTCAGATGGAGCATGGTGGAGGGAGAGGAGGAGATACCATCCAGATCACCATTCCTATATGATGCCACGACAGACCAGATGGTGGTAGATTTGTAGAGGAGATTAGATGAGAGTGTCACACAGGTTAGGCACTACAGGCAGAGTTAGACGTGATGAGGGTATAGCGAGATCAGTCAGTGATCCACCAGTAGGAGGCATCAAGGTGGTGTATAGAGTTTGCATGACTATGTACATGACCATCTGTAGATTTGGCATGGGAGTTTGATAGGGTTCGTGCATGACTTGGGTGATACAAATTATTATATGAGCAGGCCATGCCACCAGAGAGGAGAGATCCCACTTTTACGAGGACACAGATGATGATAGGCAGTGGCATCGGGTTAGGGAGTGGCAGTGGTAGCCAGAGCAGTGCAGGGAGTTCCACATCTTCAAGGAAGTCTTCAGGACACAGATCTGGCCATTCTCACAGGTATGCCTCGAGTCATAGGTTAAGGAATAGTCATAGATCTTTCATATCAGAGCATCGGTCATCTCACAACCAGCCTCCTGTAGTAGACTCGTTAGTCACAACTTCAATGTAGCCTTTAGTAGTTCTTCCATCAGTGTCACAGGTACAAACCACGGTGGAAGATCCTTTTGCATCACAGGAACAGGTAATGGTTACCATGATGACATTCATTCCTCTGATAGAGAATCGTTCTGCCAGATCTTCTCCTCATTGGGATGAGGAGAGTGCATCATAACCATGTTCTTTTTTATCTTGCTTTTGGACATTTCAAACACATATGTTATGATATTCATGTTTTGACCATTGAGCCTGCGAGTTCGTATTTTTTAGATTTCTCATGACTCTATCCTGTGACATTGTTTTTTAGCTGATATATATATGATGTAGTTTTGATGTGACCTATACATGTGTCATGTCATGTGGTTTTATTTATGTATTATGATGTATGCATATATGATGGTTATTATGATGATGTATTTTACGATTTCCGTGTGATGCCTATATGACTTATGCATTTATGATTCCTATGATGATGATTGATGTTATTTATATGCCATGTGATGAATGAATTTATGATGATTACCTATGATGTGATGTCATGATAGATGTAATGCTTATGTACATGTCATGATGATGTTATTCCTTGGATGATGATTTATTTATTTGAATGGATGCCATGTTTATGATGATGTTAATGTATGACCATTTACGAATGATGCAATATAAGATGCAATGTTTATGCAAATTATGTATGCATGGACCTAATGCAATGCCTATGTGATCATGTATGCACTTATTTTTTTGTATGTCATAGGATATCATAGTGAAATGGACAAGACGAAAGGAAAAGAAAAATGGAGATGAATGTTAGCACGGAAACCAAATCCTTCAACATATAAGCATAGGAATTTAATAATTATTTCTCTTAATCATCATTGGGTGAATTATTGTAATGGCCAACAAACACCATGATATGACACAGATCGATGGTGTGCAAGTTCATACCATCACATAAGACAAGCAGTTGCAGACAAGGATGATCATGATTCATACTAAGAACGTAGTTGCCCCAATCTTTTTATCATAACCAACCTCAAGTAGTAAAGAAAAGAAAGACAAGTCATGAAACACCATTGCTCCTCTAAATCCTATTGTGAGGAAATCCTCAAGGAACTAGCAACATGATTACCAAAAGATAATAAATTCCAATACAATCATCATGATACATCGTTGCTTCTCTAAATCTTATTATCAAAATGTCACTTAGAAACTAGAAACATGAGTGCCAAAAATACAAGATAAGCCCCCCATCATGATACGTCGTTGCTTCTCTAAATCCTATTATCAGGATGTCACAAAGAAACTAGTAACATGATAGTTTGAAAAAGATAAGACAAGACAATCATCATGATACATCATTGTTTCTCTAAATCCTGTTGTGGGGACATCATTGAGAAACTAGTAACATGATGAAAGATCAAAAAGACAAAATGACAAGTGTTTTTCAAGTGTGTCTGAATGCCAAGTGTTGGATGCCAAGATATCAAGTTTGATGATGTCGAGATGACAAGGTGTCAGATTTGTCGAATGTTGCCAAATTTCAAAGATTCCAAATTCAGGAAGGACACATCCCAAATAGTGTTGATGTCAAGAGGATCAATCCTTGAATGTTATGAGGAACCCTCAAAATGCTCGATGATAGTGATGATACCTAGGAAGGATGCATCCTAAGGTATAAATAAATGATGAAGGTAATTCTTCAGAAGGACACATCTGAAGAATGACCAAGAGTTGACCGTATGACTGGTTTTGATTGGGTTTGACTTGTTTTGACTGAAATTGACTAAAGTTTGACTGAGTAGGATTGAAATTAACTAAAGTTTGACTGAGTTTGACTAAAATTGACTGAAGTTTGACTAAGTTTGACTAAAATTGATTAAATTTTGATTGAGTTTGACTACATGCCAATGTTGACATGTTGATTTGTGTGACATGTTTGTTAAAGTATTCCTAGAGTTTGTTTTACTTGTTCTAAAATGACCTTTGTGACTTGCATACTTTTGATATGTGTCTTTGTGTAGTTTCATGAACCCTAATGGACTGACATAGTGTGGTCTCGAGGGCTCATCGATAGATGGCCTTGCCTACGTCATATACTCAAAGACCTCGTAGTTCGACATGACCAATTACTTTGTCTTGATGACCAAAGAATGAGCCATGATTTTTATTTTGACAAGCTTAAAAGGACCGACCTAATGTCTCAGGGGCTCGATGATGATCCTTGCGTATGTAGCAAATGCATAGAGACAACGTAGTTCAGATAGATGACAAAGACTAACAAATTTGATAAACTTGTAAAAAAATGACTCTATTTTTGTGTTTTCAAGATATTCAAATTTTTTTGTGTTTTCTTCAAGAATTTTTATGATTTTTAAGTCTTTTTTCAGGACTTTTATGATTTTTAGGTCTTTTTTCAGGAATTTTTATGATATTTAGGTCTTTTTTCACAACTTTTTACCATTTTTAGGATTTTTTTCAAGACATTTTATGCTTTTTAGGATTTTTTCAGGACTTTTTCGATTGGTGAGACCATGTGTGATACCCACTACAGTCACACAGTGAAATTTTTCCCCTAGTCAGGTCCAAGACTAGCCAATTAGATAGGTGCAGAAAGGATGTGCATGGTTGACAAATGGGTGATATGCAGGACTTGATGTCAATCATTATCAACCATGGGAGGAGATGATAGTGCTTTGTGGTAGGTGTCAAATTGATGTCGACGAAGTGATTGTTTATTATGGACTAAGGTAGATAGAGTGACAGTAGATGGAAGACCAATGACCGACTACACATGGCACCTGTTTACCAGGTTTTCACCATGGTACTTATCCAAAGTTCCTATTTACTAGGTTTTAACTTTTAGATGAATTATTTCTCTTTATTATTTTGTCATTTTTCTTATTTTTTTGGTGTCACCAAGATTCCTATTTCCTAGGTTTTCATCGGGGTGACAATTTTTTGGTTTTTTTTTTCAAGTTTTTTGTATTTATAAGGTTTTTTGACTTGACTTTCTGATTTTATGCATATAATTTGTGAAGATGGAGGCTATTGATAGGCTCTATCAATTGTTCATTGTCTGGAGTAGCCAACTGATATGCTCCAGAACCAAAAGAGGATATGATGACATAAGGACCTAGCTAATTAGGTTTAAACTTGCCAAGTTTTTCTCTGTCAGCCTAATTTTTAGGATTCTACATGAGGACTAAATCACTAATGTCGAACTTCCTGACCATGAATTTGTTGTTGTAATAGTGATAGAGCCTATTCTGATATGCTTGTAGATAGTTTAGGGAATTATGTCTTCTTTCATCAAGCATCTTCAGTTCGTGTAGTTGTGACTGTCTCTATTGTTCATCATCTATCAGACCCTTCAGGGAGACTCGTAAGGATGGAATTTTGACCTCGATGGGAAATATGGCTTCAGCTCCAAAGACCAGGGTGAATGGAGTGGCTCTTGTAGGCATGTGGATGCTAGTGTGGTAAGCCCACAGAGCAGGGTTGAGTTGGATGTGCCAGTCATGGCCAGCATCATTGACAGTCTTTTTGAGAATTTTAAGGATGGTTTTATTGGACTCCTCAGCTTGACCATTTTCTTCCAGGTAATATGGCGTGGAAAAATGATGTTGGATGTAAAGTCACTTGTGTAACTCACAAATGTCTTGATTTTTGAATGGACATCCATTGTTAGTGATGATGGATTGCAGAATACCATACTAGAAAATGATGTAGTTGAGGATAAATTTAGAAATTTGTTTGTCGGTTATGTATGTAAGAGTGATTTCTTCAATCCACTTAGTAAAATACTCAGTGGCAGTGATAATGAATTTGTGGCCATTGGAGGATGCAGGGTGGATGTTTCCCATGAGGTCAAGTCCCCACTATGCGAAGGGCCATGGAGATGTGATAAGCTGAAGTTCCTGTGCTGGAGCATGAATTAAATCACTGTGTATCTGACATTAGTTACAAGTCTTGACAAATTCTAGTGTGTCTTTCTCAATGGTTGGCCAATAATACCCAAGTCTCATTATCTTTTTTTCCAAAGTAGGACCACTTGAATTAGACCTGTGTATACCCTCATGTAGTTCATGTAAGGTTGTTTGTGGTTCATTAGTGTCAAGAAATCAAAGAAGGGTGTTATCAAAGCTATGACTATAAAGGGTATCACTGACGATGGTGTATCAGGCAAATTTTTCGAATAAAGGACTTCCTCCGGTTGTTTGATTGGTTGAGAGGAAGGGTTTGGGACTTGAGATAGTGATCAATTTCTTGATACTAGGGAGAATTAGGACCAACAAGCTCACATACCATCTCTGATTCTGGGATATCATATGCAGGGACCAACAACTGTTCTACCAAGAATTCAAATTGTGGTACATTACTTTTGATGTCTAAAAGAGAGCAAATTGTAGCCATTGCATCTACTACCTTGTTTTGTGCTCTCAAAACTTGTTCAAAATTCAACATGTGAAAATATGTTTGGAAACTATCAACCATCCATTTGTAAGGCATTAATTTCTCATCCTTGGTGTCATATTCATCATTGACTTGGTTGATGACAAGCTGGGAGTCTCCATAAATGTGAAGTGTTTTGATCTTCCATTTTATTGCCATTCTATGTCTTGTCACAAGTGCCTCATATTCCACAATATTATTTGTGCATGGAAAAGTAATGCAGAATGATTTGGGGATAAAGTCTCCTTGCAGGGTGATAAACAAAATTCCTGCCCCTGAGCCATGATTACTATGGGATCCATCAAAGTATAGCCTCCAAGGTGACTTAGGCTCTGTATGAAATATGGAATCATTTGAAAAGTCTACTACTAATGGATGGTCACTTTTTACAGGTATGTATGCTAGTTGGTTTGCTATCACTTATCGTTTTAGGGATTTTCTTTCCACATATTGAATGTCATATTCGCTCAAAATCATGACCCATTTTGTCAGTCATCCTGTCAGTGTTGCACGACTCAGGAGATATTTCAAGGGGTCAATTTTTGCTACCAATTGTGTTTTGTGACTCAATAGATAGTGTCTTAGCTTTTGCGCGGAAAAGACAACTGCTAGGCAAGTGTGTTCAAAGGCAGTATAATTTAACTCGTATTCAACCAGTGCTCGACTAATGTAATAAATGGCCCTTTCTTTTTCTTCATGGTCATTTTGTGTCATTAATGCCCCTAGTGCTAAATTCATTGCAGAATTGTATAAGATCAAACGTTTCCCTTCAATTGGTGGCATTAAAACAAGTGGTTATAAGAGACAATCTTTTATTAATTGAAAGGATTCTTGACATTTATCTATTCACATAAAGGGGATACCCTTGCACGGAAGATACTAAAATGGTTGACACTTGTCAGCCAATTGTGCTATAAATTGTCTGATAGATTATACCCTACCTTGTAATGTCCTGAGTTCACTTATCCCTTTCAGAGGAGGAATTTCTAATATTTCTTTCACCTTGGCTGGATCAACCTCAATGCCTCTTTGAGAAACTATGTATCCCAAAAGATTGCTAGATGTTACACCAAAGGCACATTTCTTCGAATTCAAGTGAAACTTGTATTCCTCCAATCTCTTGAAGATTTTATCTAACACATTAAAGTGATCTTTTCTTGTCAAATATTTAGCCAAAAGGTCATCCACATAATCTTCCATTATCTTGTGCATCATGTCATGAAAGATCATTGTCATTGCTCTCTGATATGTGGTGCCTACATTTTTAAGGTCGTCTGATATAGGGCTCCTGCATTTTTAAGGCTAAATGGCATGAAATTCCAATAGTATGTACCCCAAGGACAAGTGAATGTTGTTTTATGTTGATATTCAGGGGCAATACGAATCTGATTATAGCCTGAGAGACCATCCATGAGGGACAACGTCTTGTATCCTGTCGTGAGGTTAACTATGATATCTATGTTGGGCAGCGAAAAGCCATCTTTTGGACATGCTTTGTTTAAATCTCTAAAATCTCTACAAATGTGGATCTGACCATTTGACTTTGTGACTAGTACAAGATTAGATATCCATTTAGCATAGTCAATAGATCATATGAATCCTATCTCTAGTAGTTTCTTGAGTTCAACCTTGACTAACATAGCAATCTGAGGATGCATTTCGCACAGCTTCTATTTTACTGGTTTAGCATCTAGAAGTAGTGATAAATGGTGCAAAACCTGTTCTTGATCCAACCCAAGCATATCGATATATGACCATGCAAAATTGACCTTTCGCTCTACAAATAATTTATGGAACTCAGGATTCTCTTCTTCCATCAAGGATGCTACAAAGAGGGCCATTTTGGGATCTTCTGTCATTGATATGTTAATTTCTATGGTATCCTCTATAAGCATTGCTGATTTCTCTAGATTCAAAGGAAGAAAATCCAGTCCTCCATCTTTGGGTGCCTCAGAGAGGTTTTCACCCATAGATACATCCTTTTTTTTACTTTTTTTTCATTAGAAGGTGCCTTTCAGTTTTCACCTAAAGACGTTTCTTTTTTTGTTTTACTTTTTCTTTTCATTTTGCGACTAGAGGAAAAAGAAGTCTCCCCAAAGTATGCAACACAATCTAGGTCGATAGCAAATCTAGCCTTATGATCGCCATTAGGTATTCCCTCACGTAGTCACATAAATTTGGCAATGGCCTCATTATTCTAAAATGTCTCCAAGACTGGCGGGCCTTGTTGGTCCCAATCGATAAGTTGCAGGTAGACTAAGGAAATTCCATCATCATTGTTGGTGAATTGAAGGGAGGATGCAGAAAGCATGTAGATGGATTCAAAGACATTGAAAATGAAGTTGTCATCATCTAATTCCTAATCAGATTCTATCCAATATTCTCCTTTCCTTGACTCATGCTCGTTGTCAAAATAAGGGACAAAAGGACTATCATTATGGTTTATAGGATCAGAAGGATCTTGGTGATGGTCTTTAAGTTTAGGAGGTTGGGCAGATAAATCAGGTGTATGGATGACAGGACCGAAAGATGATCCAGATATGTCATTGTTCCTTGAGTCAAAGAGTCTATCCCAATTTTCTCTTTTTCTTGGGATCTTTGGATTGCCAGCTGTATCAATTTTAAACATTTTCCAAAAAAATTGTTTAGAGGTGAGTTCTCTGGGTTCAAGGAACAACTCATCAAGGCAACAATCACTTAGGGATTGTTGGGAACCCTGTTCCCACTCATGGGATTCAATTTCAGTGAGGGATTCCTCAATTGTCTTGACACTTTCTGAATCATTTACCATCTCACTCGAAAGCACACTGGTACGTCGATCATCATTTTGAGGTGGACCGTACCCTAACCCAAGATACTTTGGTCTTTTGGAAGGTTCTATTTGTTCCCTTTGTCCAGTTTTGTTCCTGCCAAGGCCACTGGTTCCATCGTAACCTTTAACCTTCATCATGTTGTATCCTTTTCCATATATCTTAACTGGTAATGGGGGTAAGTCTTCCATTTCTTTGTAAATCCATCATGTAATGTTAGAAATATCCTCATTGTTCATGTCTCCCCATTTTATGAAAACTATTTTTGGTGGTACTGTTGATGGTGTTTTTATGCACTTTTCAACACAGGCAGTGCGTAGGTGCGCTACCTCTCTTGAAAGACAATCTTCCACAATCGAATTGCAGAACACTATCCCAAGGTCTCTCGAATGTCAGGTCATGACATTGCTTAGATACCTCAGTAGTTTGATGTGATTTGCTGGAATCACAAGGCGATCTTACAGAAATACAAAGTGTGAACACAAAGCATGAAGTTGGATCTTGGAATGGAGTTCTTTGGATAAAAGCTATTATGAGTTGGCTGTAAGTTCAAACAGCAATCTTGCACTCCACTTAATTGTTGGATTTGGCTTTACAATGTGCAATGGACCTTAGCATAGGTCAGTTTCTTAAAAAAGGGGAAAAGAGCGAAAGGGAAGAAAAGTTCCTAAGTCTGAAGCTTTCTATGAATAGTGACAATGGAGTTCCTGTAATGGACAATTCCTTGAAACAATATCCCACTTAACCAGGGATTTCATAGTATCATGAAAATTGTGCTATCTTCTAAGGGCTGCAGATATTTCATGCTTCATCCAACACATACATGCATGAATTAAAGACAAATGTTTAGGGCAGCTTTACAATCAAGTCTAGGCTAACTTTGCATAGCTATTTACCTTCAGCAAACAGCAAAAAATATGGACTAAGGGATCATGAACAAGGTAGGAATTTTTACAATCATCCAACAACATTCCTAAGATTTATCCAAAATAAAGTAAACAACTAACTAAACAGCCATAAGATCTAAGCTAAACATGTAATATTGGAGAATGAATCATGTCACATGGGAGAAATCAAGAAAATACACCAAGTCAATGATATTTCTTATAAATTTCAGCAGCATGTCTTTACAACAACTCAACTCTCTTTTGCAAATGAGGGGAGTGCTCTATTTATAGTTTTCCAAAAGTTAAATGAATGGCCAAGATTCATTAAAAAATAGGGTTTCACCTACCCCCAAATATATTTCAATTTAAAATACATTTTCATTTTTTCCCTATTTTTTCCTCTTATGGATGACACTATAGCTTTTTCATCCTATAGCTAATTGATGTTTTCTTTTTGTTGTAGCTACTCCTCAGGGAGGTCTTCTTCTTTGGCTGGGCTGTCCTCTTGCTCCTCGGAAGCTGCGTGCTCAATGTACTTGAGGATGACAGCTTGGAGCTTGTCTATTTCAAGGATCTCGCATCTTAATGCCTAGTAACTCCATTTCTTAGCGTTCTCTTCCAACCGCTTCCAATCCTCATCATACTTTGAGCCTTGGTCTCTGAATAGCTCTGATCGGTCGAAGACACGGGCAACAAAACTCAGGAACTCCATTGTAATTTCTCCAGCTGTCCCGTCCTTCATCTTTTCCTCAAAGTATGGTTTGACCTTCTCGGCATCCATTTACACTGTGGGCATATCATAACCTATCATCAGCTTGAGATACTCAGCACATTCTGCCCAGATTTCCTTAATCCACTCAATATCTGGATCCACCTTATTGAGGATCTGCTCCAACCTTTCTTTCTGATTGATGAGGTCTCTACACCACACATCCACTAGCCAATGATCTTCTTTCTTCAGTTCTAGCTTCTCCTCCCACGTGTCCTCACACATCTGAAGGATGGCTTCAATTCTTGGGAGGGTGGAGTCATATGTGTCAGGGAAATTGGTGCAGAGCCTCCTTGTACTCTCTAGGGATTGGATCAGGTCCAAGAACTTGTTGGCTGTCCGCAAAGCTTGGCTGATTCCCATGTTTCTGACGTATGTGACCTATCGGAACCAATCCTTAGTAGTTTTCTCCAAGTTCTTCCTTCTCTCCATCTTGTCTATCTGTTCTTTGGAGAGCAACTGTGGTGTGGCTACAGAGGTAGTGGGTAGGTCGTCCACTGAGGACCATTGTTGTATGTAGTCAGTTAGGGCAGCAACATGCGCTTTAAGCTCATCCTTGGAGACCTTGTCCTGCTTTATCAGGTGCACTACCGTGGCCATCGACTCCTCAAGGTGTCCAACCTTTTGCTCTCTGGTTGTTGTCCCTAGGTCAATGGTGGAGATATTGTAACTTACCCCTGCCTGGCCAATAGTAGGTGTTGCAATTTGTGTTGATCGGGAGCCAGAGGCGTCCATCGTTATCCTAGATCAGACCTTGGGCTTCTTCTCCTTCTTTGTTGTGCTCAGGGATCGATCCAAGATGGCCTCCATTCTCACCCTTGGGTCCTTCAAGACAGGAGTTGTCTTCTCCAGTTGCTTCTCCAACCAATCGGGCATAACAAACTTATCTTTGGGTGCGTCATGGTTGCCTTCACCCTTCTTAGTTAGAGGCAAGACTTCTTCCTCCTTCTCCTTTTGGGGTTCTTCCTTCTCTTTCATAGCATCCTCCTCTTCGTCGGAGTCGCGAATAAACATGAGGTGTTTAACGGGCAGCTTGGTGGATAATTATCGGGTGGGATCTTCTTCTTTCGCTGCCTTCTCTTCTTTCTTCTCTTCAACAGCCTTGGCCTCCGGGCTCCTGTCAACATGGGTTTCAGCCTCAGATAAATCATTTTGCGGCTGCTCTTCTGGTGGCTGCCCCTCTTCACCATGTGGTGACTTTTTGGCTTCCTCCCCAACGTCCTTTAATTGCCATGCCACCTTCTCCTCAATGTCCTCATCAAACATCTGAATGATCTCCTTGGTACCCGAGCCATCCTCTTCATCCCTGCTCCTAGAAGAGCCTGTCTCCTCTCCCTCATAGACCACCCTATCGATGGTTCGATGCTCATACTCGGGGTGTTTGTGATACTTGTCAACCTCCTCCTCAATAGACTTCGAGGCTTCCTGCTCTCACTCCTCCAACTCTTTTGATATTTGCATTGTGGCTTCCATGGGTGGTGGCCCCGTTGGTGGTTGTGAAGGCTGAGCCGTCGCGAGGACTTGGGCGAGGGCCGCTTGGAGAGCTGGATTCATCAATATTTGGGAGAGCTCAGGGGGAAGGTTCTGCATATGTCTGGTAAGGGCCTTAGGCATGGCGGCGACAGGAATGGGCGATGTTATTGCAGCCAGAGGGAGGGATGTAATAGGTGACATGGCAGCAGAAGAGGAAGGGGGAGTGGTCATGCCAGAAGAGGAGTCAACGTTAATTATCGACCCAGCCCGGGGTGAAGGAGCAAGATGGACGGAAATGTCCACCGCCAACGGAGATGATGCGACCATAGCCAGGGAGGTGGGCGGTGCACCAGGAGGGGGAGGGAGAAGCAAGGGAGGCTACAATTCTGTCGTAGCCACTGTCTGCTTGAGCCTTTTGGGAGATGATCCTCCTGTTTCTTTCTTTGCTTGCTCCTTGTGGTCCGCAGACTGTGCTTTCTCTATTCCCTTTCTCTTCTGGGACCTGGTGACTAGAGGAGACTGGGAGGTCCCACCAGTTGACGTGGTGGCAGCAACGTCTTTTGTGGCACTCGGTTCGCTCTTGAGCCCTTCATAGGTGAGAACCACCCCTTGTTGCTTCAGATAGGCCACCTGCTCATCGACCCACTCCCTCGTATGGGTTATGATTGGCTGGGTGATGGTATCTAGGTGATCGACCTCTTTTTCATCCCAGTCGATAGACGGAATTGGCAAGTTGGCGACTGCACGGTATCTTGGGTGCATGATAGTAGACTGATCTTCCTCAACCTGATCTGGCACTGGGAATGGCTGCACTCTTCTTAGGAATAGCACCATCATGTGCATATAGTGCCTGGTGAGCACCTCCTTGTCATCTTTGCAATCGGCCCAAAATTTTTCAATGTGGTATTGGTGGGCATATGTCGGTCCCAGTGCTTTTCTGACATGGCCATGTAGATCCATCCGCGGGCGGGCAGTGTACCAGTCAAGATTATATTCCTTGAGTTCCTTCTCAGAATTGCTACCACATTGAGAAGTTTGTAGTCGATACAGGCCCTGGCCGAGGGTCATGAGGTAGGAGATCCCCGCTATGTGTTTATTGCTGAATATGGTCTAGATGTGTTGGAGCTGTCAAGAAAGCTCTAGGAGGATGATCCTGTCATTTGGGTACCTCGGCAATCTGTTTGGCCATTCCATGAAACCCTGAGCCCGGATGTAGGTAAGCTTGGGGAACTGGATGAACAGGAAGGCGTATTCCTTTAAGAGCACCCTGGCGCTGTGGAAGACCCTCCTTTTGAAGTCTTCGACGATTAATTTGATGATATGGCCAGTGAAGGCGTCATTGACCCAGCAGTACTCCTTGAAATTGTGGTATTAGAGTTGAGGGTATTTGTCGAATGGCTTAAACCCTCACTTGTGCCCCTAATCGAGGGCTACAAATAGCCCGCTATATTGTCTTTAACCTGCCAGGGAATATACCAGGTAGGAGGTCATGTAGAACGTAGAGCTCTTCTTGACGTTGACAAATTGCTCATGGAAGCAGTTGCTAATGATGCCTCCCTAGTCGAATGAGACCTTGGTGTTAATGTCCTCATTCCTCCACAGGATCTACTCAATGTAATAGGCCATCCATTCTGGGAAGTAGGCGGCTGCTGGGAGACCCATGACCCTGCTCAGCATAGTTACCAAGTCATAGTAGTCTTCGTGGAAATCGCTACAGAAGAGTTTGTGGGGAACCTTCGCAGCGCTGCCCCGTTTCTCCTTAAGCTAATAGAGGTTGATAGACTTCTTGCATCCTGATGGACTAGCATCCCACGCTTCCTAGCATTGTTCTAATGTGGGGACCTCCATATGTGGGAACGTGGGAATGTGAAATGTTTCGGTAATCCCTTCCGGCGACATATCGACGAGGATGTTCCCCTCCTTATCCACAATCGTCCTGGTGTCAGTTTGATAGGCTTCTTGACAGGCCATTACTAGTTCGGGTGCCACCAGAGAGGGAGGGAAGCTGGCAGCCTTGGCTATTCCACTCTACCATATTAGTCTGGCGTTCTTTGTTGTAGGGTTGACCTTGACCCTCTGAGTAAATTCATCTATGTCAACCTAACCAATGTTTGTATCTGAAATCTCCTTCCAGTCCGTTGAGACCTTTGACTAGAGCGACTCACCCTGGAACTAAAACTTCATCTGATCTTTATCTTCTTTCCCCCAAGGGGTCCTTCCTGACTTTTTGCCCTTGTCATTTTCGATGGAGGCCCCTGAAGTTCCTGCAGCTGATTCCATATATCCTGCAAGCAAGGGAAAAGTCAGTGCAACAAAACATTAAAGCATTCATGTTAGTCCATATTTTGAGCATAACATCTAAATAATCAATCAAATATATCATAAATTCTATTCCTAGATGTTATCGATCTTCGTTTGAGGGCATTTGGACAATCCGGGCCCGGAGGGTCGGACTTCCCTGACAGGAATGCTGCCTGGAAGGGAAAACACAGCCGAAAGCTCTCGGAGACCCATCTTGGCAAAATCTTAGTGTTTTAGGAGGCCCATGATGGAGAGCAGCACAATTTAGGATGTGGGTCGAAGTCAGATTCTAGATTTGAGCTTGTTTGGATCGACCTAAGGGAGACCGGAGATTTCAAGCCGGGAAGCCGTCAGGAGATGGCCGTTGGTAACGACGGATAGCAGGAGGAAATCCAGAGGGGGAAGTCTGAGGGCCATGGTCTAGGAGGCTAAAGGACGGCCGGCGTGAGGTCTGTCAACTAGGCCTGGGGGCATTTGGCGTGGTGGGGCTTGTAGGCCGGGAAGATGTGACTTGCCGGCCTCCGTGAGATTTTTGTTGATTTCGGGCGACGGCGGCGGCGAGTGGAAGCCCGGGACCCGAAGGGCGGGAAGCTAGAAGGGGCTTGTCATGAAGGACGGTGGAACAGTCATGGAGTTCTGGAAACAAAACTCTGGACGGTCGGGCCCGGAAGGTCCCACGACACCGAAGAATAACCGCAAAGCTAGTCGGCAAGAGGAGGCCCGGGTTCCGGCAACCCGGCGGACGGGGGGGAGAATCCTCATTGAAAATAGCGGCGGGCAAGAGGACTTCCGAGGGCGGAAGTCTGACCACCAGGGCCCGGCGCTCAGGCAGAAAAAGTGGAAATTCCGATGGTAGGAAGCAACGGCCCTCCGTGAAAGGAAATCCGAGAGCCGAACTTCGGGGATGAGGCAACCGCGGAAGGGAAACAACCAGCGAGCGACGATGAAATGGTCAGATTCCGAGGACTGGGAGGCATCGGCAAGTTTTCTGGAAGACAGTGCAGCGAGAACGGAGAAAATGACAGGGAAGCCCGCTGTCCAGGGCCCAAGGGCAAAATGACAGATAATTTTAATCTCCCAAGGGCTCCAAAAAGACCAAGGCGAAACCGGAGCCCGGAGGGCGGGGTGCCGGGTGACACACGTCGTTCGGAGAAGGCGGACCTATGAGGGAACTCTGAAGGTGGATCCCCGAGGGTCCAGGCCTGAGATGAGCGAAGGGCGCAAGCCAAATTTCAAGCCATAATGGCAGAGCAGACACCAGGATCTAGGAGCCGGGGAGGCAAGGCGTTTCGGCAGTCGAAAACGCAGCGAAAGCCCAATGGAAGTCCAAGGGGGGAAACACGACCAATCGGGACTGGCGAGGAGAATTTCTGGTCGCAAGTGTTTTGAGGTTTGAATTCTGGCGGCGAAGGAGGGTTTCGGGACCGGGAGGGACATTTTCCCTGCGCGAAGAACATCCGCTGTAGGGAGAGGTCCAGATTTGGCAAGGAGGTCATTCTAGGGGGTTTGCGGATTTTTCACCACATGGGTTTGGTGTGCGAATTGGTGTTCTTTGATTTCATTCCACCCTAACTATTTGTTCAATTTATTTAAATCCTTCAAAATTATGAAAAAGATGGGAGGGAAAACGGGGATGGCCTACCTTGAATACACCAAGCGGGAAGATGTGGAATCCACCGGGAAGCGATGGAGTGACGCGGAGGAAGATGATCGTGATGCTGCTGATTGCGGTGGGCTCCAGATGCTTGGCCTGCTAATTTGCTCCAATCCAAGTTACAAAAATGACTTTGGCGGGTTGGGCATTTTATACCCCAACTGCCATTAATACCCGTATTAATTGCTCGTACGGCCGCGCACAAAAGTTGGTTAGTTTGAATTTTAGGTCGGCGGTGGCGGCGGAGATTTCGGGACCCGGTGGCCGGGAGGACGTGAGGTGACGGCCACCGCAAGATTTTCGGCAATGATTGGGCGATGGCGGTGATGAACAACTCAGGTCCCGGAGCATGGAAGGTCAGCAAGGATCTACTGTCAAAGGACTTTCGTGCCACTTAATGGCGACGGCGAGGAGATCCTCAGGGCCCGAAGGTCGGGAAGCTAGCAGGGTTCTGCCGTGGAGGACAGCGGAACCATCACAGAGTTCCAGGAATAGAACTCTTGACAGCCGGGTCTGGAAGGTCCCGTGGCAAGCAACGGACTCGAGACAGAAGTCCGAAAGCGGACTTCTGGGGACCGGGGCCCGAAGGGGAAAGCCCCGCCCCGAAAGATTTTTTGACAAGTTTTAAACGGAGGGTGGCAGAGCAGGCCCCGAGGGGCGGGCGAACACCCGAAGAACGCCGCGAAGGACGGAAAATGCAAAGGGGAAGCCTGATAAGGGAACCCCGGATGCCCGGGCCCGGAGGGGCCCAGGGCCGTTGCAGAGCCAAAAAACCAGAGGGAACCTGCGAGGCTCCGGAGGGTAGCAAAAGACCAAAAGCGGAGGCATGGTCAATTTATGATGAAACCTTGGAGCAACATCGACCATGCGGAACATCAAAAAAGAGGGGCACGCAAAATGAGGCAGCCCCAAAAGACCCGACGAGGCGAAAGAAAAGAGGGTCCCCGTTCTGAACGGGGCATGTGTGCTAAGGGCACAACAGGTACCTTGAAAATTTCCATAGGTTCCATTCTAAAAAATGGTCGACCATAGACCTTCAAAGACTTGGGTATTATCATGATACTATATGTTGTATGCAACTTAAACTCTCCATAGCCTAAGTCCTGCACCTTGACTGTGGGCTGAGCCTTAAGAACTGGGGAAGATGTGGATGGAGTGGATGTAGATGACGATGTGAATGTGGAAGGGTCAATGAATTTGGAAGAGTTTGGAACCTCTCAATTAATGGGCACCTGACATTCAGAAATATCCCTTAAGTTGGTGCAATATTAGAAAGGGTCAGGGTCTCCATATATGGTGACTTTTGTGCCGTCAAAAAGAATTTTAAGGCATTGGTGATAAGTGGATGGAATGACTTTGAGGGTGTGAATAAAAGGTCAACCGAGTAAGATGTTATATGGTAATTCAAGATCCAGGACCTAGAAAGTTGTGTCTACAATGACAGGTCCAACTCTGATGGGAAGAGTGATCACACCACAAGACGAGCATTCCTCGTCATCATATGCCTTTAAGACTATGCTCTTTGTTGGGTCTATGCAAGCATCAAAAAATCCTAGAGCCTTAACTAGTTTTAAGGAACATATATTTAGGCCTGCTCTTCCATCTACTAGGACTCATTTGACCTTGTGCTTATAGATGGAAACTTCAATGTGTAAAGTTTCATTATGATTGGTATTTCATGACAAATAATCTTGATCAGAAAAGGTTACATGATGGGATGTGGTGAGATATCACACCTTCATCTCAAATTGACTAACATCAATGTCTTGTAGGACAAAGGACTCTTGCAGGGTCTTGTCAAGTATATCCTTATGTGCAAGCGAAATGTGAAGCAACTAAGTATTGATATTTGCATAGGGGTTTTTCCTAGCTGATCAATGAGGTTAAACTAACTGTTGGGTTGGGATTTCTCTGTGGATGGGCCAGATTGTGGTTGCTTTGTAGATAGACCAGCTATTGTAATTCTTGGCTGTCGTGGAGGAGGACCAGCTATAGTGAATTTTCCACTTAGAGTAGTAGCATTGCATTTAGGTGCTCTTTTAATAGTTATTGTATTGATAGAGTCATCATTTGTTTGAACATTGTTAATAATAAGTCCACAAGAATAATCAAAAGCAATGCGAGCATAATTGGCTTGATTGTTATTAGTCTTAGGACTTGATGTGTAAGCTTTATTAGAACCATGGTATTGTAGTGGGTTCTTATGAATGGAATGGTCTAAATTGGATGTAAATTGTGGCCCACCTACTTCAATTATGTGATTTTTGATAAGGTCTTGCACAATGTTCCTTAGCTACTAAAAAGATGATGTTTTATGTCCCTTAACTCTATTGTAATCACAAAAAGCATTATCGTCCCACTGTGATGGTTTAAAATTCCTAGGGTCATATGGTTTAGGATCCTGAAGTGTGATGAGACCATTTTGAAGAAGCTTCTTAAGGTCCTCAATTGGCTCTCCCAAAGCAGTGTATGTTTTTATTTTCAGGAATTATCTTATCTCGTGAGATTGTTCTTGATTTTAACTGTTCTGACCACTTTGGTTGTTGATGGGAGGTGTCATTATTGTTGTTTGTTTCTTTTGTGGTTGAGTTCCCTTAACAGCAAGTACTAGTCCTATCATGTTTACAGCCTTGGCATCAACAACACCATAATTGGTGACATGTCTATTTTTGACCCAATACTTATTTTTGTCAGCGGGAAGATTTGCGTTTGTGTTTTTAGGACCATATTTTAGTTCCCCTTTGGCAATGAGGGCTTTATCAACTTGGAAACCTTTTTCAACTAGGTCCACAAATGTTGTATAACAATGGACTTGTAATCCATATTTCAGTGCGCTTACAAGTGTTTGCACAAACATGTCAACTTTTTCTCTTTCGGGTATATCAATATGACAATGACTTGCAAGACTTCTCCACTTTTGGGAAAATGGGATAAAAGTTTCACCAGTATCTTCTTGTGTGAGATTGCATAGGCTAGTGATTGAAATTTCCATGTCAATGTTATAGGAATAATTCTTTATGAATCTGTCTTTAAGTTCATCCCATGTTCTTATCCCTTTCAAAGTGGTGAACCATTCAAGTATCAGCCCCGTAAGGCTTTTAGATAAAAGTCTCATTAAGTAAGTCTCTTCATAGGCAATGTCCATACAATTAGTTGTGAATTCTCGAATATGTTTAATAGGACTTTTTTTACCTTTTTACTTGGTGAAGTTGGATGCCACATAGCCAAGAGGGAATGGTGGCATGTTCAAATTTATGTCAAAAGGATACAAGTTTAGATCATATGACATATGTGACCTCTTTTTGGATGCTCACAAATCTTGTACTTCCTTGTGTATATCCATCATTTGGGCTTTCATGGCATCAATTATGGGGTTGTTTGTGGGTCACAAAAGGGAGTGATAGTTATTCCATGAGTCCCCATTTGTTGTGAAGAGAAATTGGTGTTTTTTTGTGGGATATGATGTTGTGGCATGTATGATGTGTTTTAGTTGGCATATTGTTTGCATTGAAATTTTGGATTTGGACCTTGTTGATGAGTGTGAATATGTGATGAGTATGTCAGAATGTGTGCTCTAACCATTTGAGTTGAGACTTGGGGAATATGTTGACCATGAATTTTTTGATGTCCAAATGATTTCATGTATTAAGTATTTGGATTGCCTGATCCAGATTGTTGGAATTGCCTATGAGGAATGTTTGTGTTTTGTCCTTGGGAGGTATTGGTGTTAAATTGTGATGACGTGTTAATTTTTGGTTGTGGTCCTTAGATAAAGACATGTGGTTTTCTTCCTCCGACGAGATTGAATGTTGCACCAATGAAATTTCTTGATGAGGATGCACTCATGGCACTAGATGAAGCTCCAAATAAGGGATTTGAAGAGCTTTCCCCCATTGATTTGGACCCAAAAGTGGCTCCAACCAATTGTGATGATATCATGGACATGGTTGGAATTGATTGTGTCATGGCCTGTGTCATGGTTGATGTTGATTGTGACATGGATTGTGACATGTTCAATGGTATACCCCAACGGATGTGGCATTGATTGAGTTGGGATTATTTTGATTGGTTGTGTCAATGGTGGTGGTATTGATGGTACTTGTGACAGTTTGTGAAGTGGCACCGATAGAAGCATTGTTTGCAATGTTTTGAGGTATATTGTTTACGCTATTAACATTAGGGTTGGGTGATGTTGGTCTCAAAGTATTAATGTTGAACCCATGCGGCAATTTAGCTCCTTGACTTAAAGGTATGGCCAAATATCTATCTCTATCATAGAAGACCATTTGTTCTACAAAGGAGGCTTCCTCTGGATCTTGTACTGCTACCTCTAGGTGTTCCTCAAGTATTTGTCTATATTCATCCCTATGTATGAATGTTTCAAAGGGATTATTTGATGAGGATGGCATGTTCATGAGAGGCCGGGTGTTCGTGTTGTTAAATGAGTCATTAAAAGTCTAATTTGGGTCATAAGTGTTGTTGATATTCGGATTGGAATCTTGTCCAAAGTTTTCCATTTGTCTTCTCCTTCTTTGGAATCTAGTCTCAACCATAAAAGGGAATTGCTCAAATGAATATGATGGTAGTGACAACTAAATTCAAGGATGATGCTAAACTATGTTTTTGGATTTTTTGACAATAAGAGATGTAATATGACAATGTTGTCTAAAGAAAATGATTAATGCCAAAGGTCAATGAAGACTAAGATGACAAGTTATGACACTATTTTTTTTTGTATTTTTGGAGGATGCCAATGCAAGGTGATAATGATGTTTGCCTAAGAAAAAAGACTAATGCAAGGTGATAAAATTTTTCAAGAAAGGATGCCAAATGCCAAGGTGAAAATGAGGACTAATGTGAAAATGTTGGTTAATGTAAAGTCTAGATGCCAAAAGACGACTGATGAAAATATTTTGGACTTTAAAGATATGCAAGGTGAGGAATAAAATTATTTGAATTTTTAACGTATGAAAATGAAAAGGTCCAAAGGGTATGTGCAGGATCATGATGGGCCAAAAAGTGAAAATATGATGGGTATGTGGCTGATGACTATTTTTTTACCCAAAATTTTTGAAATGAAAATGGTTTTTAAAGGAGGTTCTCAGCTTTCCACTGATATAAATTATTTTTTATTTTGAATTTAATAAGTAATTATTATTCATTTTCTATTCAAATTACAATGAAAGTCCTGATTGATAGGCTGATTGAAAAACATCTATAACTTTCAAATGATATCACATTTTTTGAATCCAAAACATGCATCCAATTCTATGCTTCGCATACTATAGGATTAAAAAAAGAAAAATTGAATTTCATGAAGTTTTGGCCAAGTTAAGGTGGTTAGACATATGAGTTTTTATATTTTTTAAAGTTGTAATAAAAAATTAATAATTAATTATTTACTTGGAAAAAATTACAAAAGAATATGGATCACATCAGGGCATGATTCCTCTACTTATATCTAAAATATTATAAAAAAATATTATCATTTTATTGTGGTTAGGGTGGTCAGATAGACACCTACTTCTTATTTTTTCCCTGAAATTTAAGTACCACTGCATTGAAATTTCAAATTTTCACCAAATAGGATTTTTTTTTTAAACAAACCAAGTAGTTTAGAAAATACATTCAATTTTCTACGGATTCTATTTTTACATATTGTTGAAATAATATAGATAACTTATTCAAATTTTTACGTCAAGTTGCCTAACTCTCTGATTTTTCTAAAAAAAATTCCACTTAAGGGCCTATTTTTTCCATGATGATCCTACACATACCCTAAAATGATTTGGAAGAAGGTTTCCTAACCACCCTATGCTTGATATATCTCAATTTTGGAATATCAAAGGACTTGTTTGAAGGACTAAATGACAAGGATGAAATGACAAGTGAGTCTTCCTAACTAGACTTGTGAGTTGGAGAGGTCTCACAAAAGGACAATGGCTAAAGAAGGTAATAATGACTAAGTCCAATTATATCCTACTTTTGAATGTCAAGATTTTGCAAAGTGAGGCAAGGTCTTCTATTCCAAAATCTAAAAATGAAATGAGGGTGCAAGGACTGAAAGTGAAGATAATGATGCCCTAAGGATGACACTAGATTTTTGCAAGGAAAACCTATGGGTAATAATGCAACCTAAGAGTAGAAATGATAAAGAATTTGAGTAATTTTTGGTCTGGTTTATGACAAAGTCTTCTGGAAAAAGATGTTTGATGGAAATTTGGATAGATTAGAACTCATTTTTTAGTCTGAGACATGTTTTTTCCTTTTTCTAGATGAATGTGTCATTTCAGGTCTCGAATGTGTCTCAGTATGGTGGAGGCAACTCAGATTTAGCAAATGTGGCTCTACAGAAAGAAAATGTGGCTCCGTAATTTAAATGTGGCTTGAGATAGGTGAATGCAGTGTTCTGCAAAGTGAATTTGGTGGAACAGAGCAGATGCATCATTATAAAAATAAAATTTTGTGCAACAAAGTGAATGCGTCATGGAAAATGCAATGCAGAAAGAAAAAAGTCTACTTTGTTTGCAATTTTGGTCCAAAATATGAAGTGTTTGATGTTGACTATTTGTTTGCCGATCTGAAAGTGATGTTTTTATTTTGTTTGAATGTCCGAAAACACTTGGCAAGAAAAATATTTTGTCTTTTGAAACAAGCAGAATAGAGACAAGCACGATCCTAGGCTAGGCTAGGACAATATTCGCTAGATTCCACGTGGATTTCCACAACCGCATATTCTTAGCGTGTGAATCTAGAAGCTTGGATACACAAGCTCCCCCTTACATTGCACTCACTTCTCAGGCCAACCAAGCTTCCAACCCCCATGAAACTCCCATGGTATATTAATCACCTCTACTAAAAAATACGAAGATGTGGATGCCTTCACACCAACCGGTGTTGCACTAAGAAATAGAACTATTTTGGCTACTACACAAAGGTGTTTAGTTCGAAACTCCTATTCAAGTGGCCATACATGGGGTGCAAGATTAATCTCTAATTAGGAGGCACTCCAGCCTAAAGAGGTTATGCTCAACAGGGTTTTAGGGAGTACTACTTGGTCTGTATGACACATCCGCACTCATAATCCTAGGCTTTCCCTTAGGATTCATGTTTATATACCGATCGGGGTTAGCTTGGCTTTACCTCCATTACTGGTTTGAGTCACCTTGGGGTGAAGAATTTTTCCCACCAAGGAAGGCCCAAATTCTAGAGTCAATAATTGTTTCTCTTACACCTAGGATCACACAAGTGCGCAAGGTGAGAGGATAGTTCAATTATTGAATCAAGGTAAACACAAAATGGATGGGTCTAGTTTTCTTATCACCTAGTTTGCACAAGGTGAGAGCATAATCACCTACCACCCCAAAAATAATCAAGCAAAGGAAAAGAAATGTTCTTTTTAGTGCACCAATTGAAGTGTTTTCTAATCTAGAAATCAACAAGCACAATGTTTCAAAGTAAAAGCATTGGACAATTGAACCTAAAAAACCACAAGTTAGTAGTTTTCAAAAAAATATGTCTGGGACCCATGAAAGACTCAAAACCACATGTTGAAGAAAGCCATTAGTAACCAGGAAGATCCTAGACTATAGATTGCAAAAGAAGAAACAAAATTCCAAAAAGAAATGAAGTGAAATCTGGAAAAATCTGAGAGAAAAATTTCACCAGGAAAATGCGTCACAACAGAGTGATTGCGTCGTTCTGGGTGACAGATGCGTTGCAGTTATGGATTATGGAATCTATCAGATGAATGCAACAACCTTCAAGACAAATGTGTTGTGACCTCGCAAATGCAACACTCTACAAAGCATGTGTCATGATAGAGTGAATGCGGTGTTCTAGATAGCTAATGTGTCACGAGAAATCGAATGCGTCGTTATGCAGATCAAATGTGTCACGGATGTACCTGTAGCTACAAAATAGAAAAAAAATCATATGAAAAAAAAAATGCACGATTTGGCATGGGGTTCACCAATGTAACTAAGGGAAATTATCCTAGCGTTAGCAAATCAAATGCATAAACATAAAAATCCAAAGTAGTAATGAAGTGCAAAGGAAAAACATGAAAACACAATGAAACATCTCACCAAATGTCTTCAATCTCCATGGCTGACCTCCATTACACCTTCTCAACTTGCTACAAATATGATATTTCCCTCAAATTTGTGATGAGAAAACTAATGAAAATGACAAGCCCTAAACAAATGTTGTAGGATTTGAGATGACAATATGCAAATACTATGTTAATATGCAACTAGTAAGCATGAAACTATGTCTAAATTATGCAAATGTGCCTATGACAAGATGCCAATAATGGAAAGATTGCAAGAGAATGACAAGAGTGCAAGAAATCTAAGTAGCATGAGATTTCCTAAAACATGATTGCAAGAGATGACAAAATGAGACCAAAATTTCCATTTTATAGAAAATGCAATTTTGAGTGAATGGCCAAGATTGAAGATTGACAAGTGCCCTAGAATCAATGGACAAGATTCAATTTGACAACCCACACTTAGGGTTAGGGAAAAATTAGGGAAATTTTGAAATGAATGGACAAGATTGATTTTTAGAAAATTAAATCAAGGGTTGACAATGCATGTGACAAGAGATAAGATTGGCACAAAAAAAGAGGTGGCTAGAAAATCAAACAATAATAGCAATTAATTTTATTTTTGAGGAAAAACACTATTTTGAATTAAAAATTAATTTAATTCAAAAAGTGGGACCACATGACAGTAAATAATTAATTTAAAATATTTACTAAAAGAGGGAAATGTTAAATGAGACAATTAAATAGTTAAAATAATTATTTAATTAGAGAAGGTGGCCAATAATTAAATAAATTAAAGAATCTATTTAATTATGAGAAGGCTTTAAAAAATTAGTGATATATTAAATAAATAAATAAAATTTATTGATTGAATAATCAGGAAGACATAAATGGGCAAAGATAATTAAATAAATTAAGAAATTTATTTAGTTATAAGAAGAATTTAGACAATTAGTGATGTATTAAATAAATAAATAAAATTTATCTATTTAATAATCATGAGGAATGAAAAGGACATGAATTAATTAAATAATTATGAATTATTTAATTAATAGACAAAAGTGGACCAAGGACATAATTAAAGTGTCATAATTATGCTAGGAAGGAAAGATGGAAAAATAGAGCTTGTAGGCCTAGGTCATTTTTATGTGTCTATAGAGAAAGAGGATGATGAGCTAGTCCTAGCATTTAACTGAAGATTTGCTAAAACATTAAGGAAAATTCCTAATGTTTTCGAACAAAGTGATACAGTATGTTTGGTTGTTTATTTGGGAGTTTTTGATAATGAGATGAGTTATCTGTTGGGAGATAAATATCCAAAAACCTTACATCAAGCCTATGGGATAGCCATGAACATTGAAAACAATTTGAAATATGGAATACAAAGGAGTCATTTGAATACAAGTTTTTACTACCATAGAACACCAAATGTTGATGAAGGGTGTAAACCAGAAGTCAAAAATGAATGTAAGAACATTTACACCCAGGTATTGTTTCAACTTTCACAACATTCTGTAATACCAACCTCATAAAGCCCCAAATACATCATCGAGAAACCATCATGTTTTCAACTTACAATGATAATAACTTGGTTGTTTTATATGAGTCGCGTAGTGAGATGTCAGATAAAGAGGAAGAGAACATAGGAAAGGATGAAAATATATTTAAAGAAAATGAAAGGTGTGGATTAAATACTATTGAAAAATCCATTACTTATACTCCTATGAATGAGATAAGACTAAGCATTCAGTCTATTAATTGTCAACATAATTGCCAAATTGACGAGTCTTCTTGTTGTAGTAATAATGATGGCATAGGGTATGGAAAATTTTCTATTGATTGTGATTGTTCTCATGAAGTAGAGATGGAATCATTTGTTGTAAACGCAAAATGTGTTGATAATAATGTAAGTGCATTTCAAAAGGCATCTATCTATTCTTCTAGTGATTACAGTGATTTTGGATGCAGTAATGACTTGAAGGAATTAGACCTCCATGTTGAGAAAGTTGAGGCTCTTATGTCAAAAATGAATGTAAGGGAAAACCCATTATTTGAGGAGCCTCCATCTTAATCAGTTGATAGAAATGATGATCCCTATTGGTGTAGAGAAAATCCACTCTTTGTTGAGGATTCTGATGATGCATTTCAAATTGAGTTAGATTGTGGCCCTGAGAAAATAGAGCAATACCTTGATAAGCTTCTTGAAGACATTATCTATGACTATTTTACATTTGATACAAATGTTGTAGTCAAGGTTGAGTACCAAGAGGTCAGTTGCTTAGAAGAGTATGAACACTTTCAGTTTCCAATTCAAATGGAAGATATCTTGATGAAACATGATAATGAGATAAATAATAAGGAATGTTTTTGAAAGAGGAAAAAATGGGTTTTACAGGGACCTAAAACCACAAAGTTTACAAACAAAAGATAAGATTGTCAAAGACCCCATTAACAAAGAGGCTATAAAGAAAACAAAAAAATGACAAAGCCATAGCCACCAAAAAAGCCAGCAAGGGCCACAAAAAAAAACCCAAAAAGACTAGACAAAATGCTAGAAATGACTAAACTTGGGACTTTAACATTTATGCAGTCTCAACTTCCATGTTGTTCATTTCCTAAACCCCCCATTTTAAGATCTGGACCATCTGGGTAGTAGGAGGTTCTTTCCTCTTAAGGTTGGCATAGGTCCTTTTTTATATACCTTGGTCCTCGTTATTGCTTTTATCCTTGTTCTCTTCTAGATCAACAACCAGCGAGCCCTGTTGTGAATTTTCCAACTTTTTCAAACATTGCATTGATAATAATGGCATTGTTCCTAGCCATTTTATGGTTTTGTTCTAAAACAGTTTTCATGTTATTTTTTATTTTAACAATTTTATATTCTAGAGTCTTATACTTGTCCTCAATGTCATCTTCTCTCGTTCTAGTATTGTTCTTTTTCTGTTTTCCTTCTTCATTGCTAAGAGCAAAAAACTTCAATTCCAATTCCTCCAACTTTCTATTTAGAACCCTATTTTTGAGATTAAGATCATTAATTTCTTGATAGGCCCATTTCATAACCCTGAAAATGTCACCAATGCCACTTCTAGCAGAGGAAAGGATATCTCCAAACTAATCCCAGTCTAAAATGAGGTTAAAATCATCCAAATTAGGGGAGCTGGGAAATCTGGTACCATCATCTTTGAAAGAGGCAGGAGGGGTAGACACATAGTTTCTACTAGCTTCAAGGTTCTCCGTTTTGTCCTCTAGAGAGTCCATAGAGTAGGAAACCAACTTATTGGCAAGGGAACCCTTGAGATCAGGATTCTTTAAGGGAACCGGGCAGTCGTGGTAGATCTCAAGGTTAAATTTAGCAAGCTAGGGTTTACTAAGCTGGGTTTTCTTACCAGACATAATAGGTGACGGGTGGGCTTCAACAATTCTCTCCCAGTTATGCTGATTCTCTGAGCCACCACTATCCATTTCATAGTCCTTAGGTGTCGTGAAGGCAACCGGTTTGGATAAAGCCGACAGGCTTTGATAGTGTTCATAGATTAACCTAATAAGACTAGGATGAAGAATAGGGTATCTCCTGGGATTTTTCTTGTGGTCCTCAAGGCTATTGCTCAACAAACATAATAGATAATGGGGTAGAGAAATCCGTACCTTATGGCGGAAGTGGTTAACGATAGCTAAATCATGACCATAAACTCTAGTGAATCTCCCGTCCAAGGTAATATACTCCATTATGACATGAAGCAACTTTCTCCAAAGCACCTTGATGGTGTCAATTTCAAAATAGCTATTGGAAATTTTGACCAGTTTCATTTTCTCCTTTTCTTTCTTAAGGAATTTGATTACTGCCTCATTTGAAAACCTCATGTCGTGATAAAACTTCACACCCTCAGTGGACATTCCAGTCACCTCTCCTATAATTTTCTCATCTAGTTTCACCTTTCTCCCAAAGAGGAATATTTCTCTATTGTTCCAGTTCACCTCAAAATAGTTTGTAGCCATAGTATTAGGCCCATGAAGTTTTTCCAGGAATGGAACCAAAAAACCTCTCACAGCTTGTTTCTAGACCTTAGCATTCCTCATGGGCACTTTGTAACTTTTTGGCTCAACTCTTTTCCTGTCCCCCCCCCATTTTCTTACGCACCTCATTGCAAACTCTACCAGTGCTAAAAACCTATTGCAAATTTACGTAGCCATTCCAATTAACCTGCAAAGCATGCCACTTTTTCTTCCTAGCTAAGTAATATGACACAGCCCCATCAAATCTCTTGATTTCGATGTATGAACCCACAAAGCATGCTTCTTTTTCTTACCAGCTAAGGAATGTTATTTTCAGTATGAACATTTTTTATGTTACAAAATAACAAATATGTGTCATGGGGTAGTAAAATTCTTTAGTTTATGCTTGATTATATAACACATAATGATAGGGATTACACTGGCAATGCTATAGTCAAAAGGCTTTTGAGAGATGTTGATTGCAATAATTGTGACTAGATAAACTCTCACTTGTTCAGAAGAGGCTTAACAATTGTTTTGGTGGGATTGAAATTGCTCTTACTTCAGTGGTACAATAAAGAAAAATGTGGGTGGAAGGGCATTAGTTCTTTTAAGAGATCAGTCTTTGAAAAAGGCATAACTTTACCCATTTTTTTGTGGCCTAGTGCCACCAATCAGGAAAATAAAGCCTGGTTGAACTAAAGGATGCATACTAAAGTTTGCATCTATGAGGAAATTTTCATGTTGGTTGGGTGGAGATTGGATCTCCCTTTTCAGGTCTACTTTTCCTGCATAGTTTTTCTACATATATAATTTATTTATTTTTGTTCTCATCCCTAGTCTACTTCACCTAAAATTTTGAGATCTCACCATGCTTACAAGAGGAATGTTTCCCTAGTTGGAGCCACTAATGGAACCCTCAAAAAGAAAATTCTTGTTCCATCTTAAACCTTAGTTGCATTTGGATAGAGGGTTGTTATTTTGAGGGTTTAAGGTTCTATTTGTTATCAATACTCATAGGGTTCTATTTCATCATTGAATCCTTCTTACCCATTTCGAGTCATTTTTTTTAAATCTCATATCATTCATTTGGTAATTGGTCTCTCTAAGCCTGGGTCCAGGCCTTATATTTTATAAGGATTCGGTAAGGGATCTTTTGGATCTCTACATTATATGTATTTCATCATTTAGAACATCTTGAGCCTATAATTCTCATGTTGTCCTAGAGAAGTTCCCCTTCTAAAACAAATTAAGTGCACGTGCTATAAATTTCCACTTAATTCCTTATGGCCCTCACGGCTCATCACTCATCGTTGATTTATTTATAGGTTAACACCTTGGATTGGTGATGAGCAATGGAATGATGTTTTCTTTGACATCAATCATCGCTAATGGATTTGGAGTCTTCAAATTTGTAATAGCGATGAGTGATGCTTCTGGTTTTATTGCTCATCATGGATGGTCATAAAAAAGATAAACTTAAAGTAGCAATACGAGGTGATTTCCTTTATATCATGTTATCATTGTTATGTTTTAAATGAAAAGTATTACATCAGTGATACATGATGGACCTGATACATGTTGTAAACTATCTCATCGCTAATTTCTTGCAAAATATATGAGGAAAATTAGCAATGAACGAAGGCCTTATGTTCCATCCCTCATCATGAATCCATTTATGAACTTGAGTTCTGAATTAGCAATAAGAAATGGGTGTCATACAAAAGGTTTTTTCGCTAATGCGATATGATCCTATGAGAGATTTCTTTTGTGCCATTTTTTTATGAAGGTTGTACATGTCCAAATCTAGTACTATCATAATATCTCCCATCACCAATAGGATCCTAGGCACAAATTTTGAATTATTGATGCGCGATGAAAGGATGAATGTGACCAAAGGTGAGGCCGTAGAATTGGGAGCTAAAGATCATTGCCAGGATGTTTACATCATTGATGGAGCTGAGCAAGGATGAAGTAGATCAGCGACAAGTGATGACTAATAATGAAAAAGGAAATGTGGCATGATCCTATGGATTATGCATAAACCAGAAAGGAAAGCAACAAGAGGACTGAGGAACCATTGATAAGGTTTTAAAGCAGGATGATCCAATGGACTAAGATCATCATATGGATAACTTCCATTGCTAATTGCACCCTAAAATTTGGGGAGGATCAACAATGAGTGACAAAGTGTATAAGAAAAAATTCCCTCTAAGAAAAACTAGTCTTGTGTACTTCATTGATATTAATGAAAGCACGAATTAGGTTGGCAATATATGGTGATTGACAGATCACAACACTTGAGTTGGCATCGTTGTTTTCTTTCAGAAATTTTCTAAGGACATAAAAAAGAATGCTCCTATCACCATGGATTAATTTTTAAGTTCTTTAAAAGCAACGAATTAGATTCAATATTGAGTTGTAAGTTATCAACTCACTCGTGTGAGGATTTTTCAAGCGATTAGTTTTGCTTGCTTCAAATTGCCAATTTAATATAGATTGGTTGTTGATCTTCTTTGTCATAATTCATTTCACAATGAATGAGGGTTGAAGGATGATAATTAAGTGTGGGAATTGATTTCTTTCAAGGAATTTTTAGACATTCTTGTCCTAGGCAAGTAGGACTGGGGTGCTACCATAATAGCGGTTTACACTTTCTCGAAGATCCTAATTTTTGCTGAAATCACATATTTTTAGAAAATATAATGATTTAAACCTTGAAAAGTTATATTTAAAGGATTTCAATTGAAGAGGGTTCGATCAAACCACTTTAGGCCAAGCCCCCTTGGATATAATCCTGCTAGTTTTAAACCATACCTATAACGAAGTCTCCTTTACACCTATCAAAATGATGATAAAAGACCACTTTTGATTTACCTTTTTGGGGATCAAATGAATTAATTTTAAATTTTCTTTTGCACATATGTATTCCTTATTATAAGCTTTAAAAAAAGTATAATTTTAATTAAATTTAATTCATTTATTATATTTATTTTTTATTTCTTGTGAATGTAGGTTTTTCACTGAAAATCAAGTTCTTTGTTCTGCACATGTGGAAAAATAGAAGATTATAAAAAAAACAATGAAAAATATGAGTAAACCAGATATTGAAGTCATGGATCCAACAAAAAAAGTTACACGTTATACGGTCACCTATGTCTGAATTGTAACTAGTTTGAATTTGAAACTTGATTAAGGAAATAATATTCAATAAAACACTATCTAACCAAGTGGAAGCACTAGATATCAGAGCTAAAAATCTAAATTTGAAAGAATTAGAATTTTATCCTTCATGGAAAAAAAGTTATGCATTATACGGTGAGTGTCATTTTTTAAAAATGTTGTTTTCTGAAAAAAAAACTAGTTTTTGAGGGAGATGACAAAATAAGTGAAATACAATTCCAATTTTTTTGAAACAAATATATTTAGAATCTACAGAAAAAATATCATGAAACTCTAGTTTACATCATCTTCAAATTCCTCACAGTTTAGCCGCTATAGGTGCCTGAAAGTGAAGATTTAGTTAGAAAAAAATATTTCAATGTCCAGTTTGGAAAAAAATTGTAAACCAGTATTGTGGGATCGCCCTCAAATGGATTGATGATTTGAGAGTCTGAGGAGTTGAGTTTGTTTGAGCCTAAGGAAGATTCTTTTAAGGATGAAAATGGTACGCAAGGAGCCCTTGATACGCCAAAAGAAAGAGTATGACTTGGGAAATTCAAGGAGTATAGTAACAAGGGAAATTACCATCGATGGGAGCAAATAGTTTCAGAAGAATTGCTAAAATATAGAGAGAAGAGGATGGTAAAATATGAGGAGGAGGAAAGGAGAGATAGTGAGAACTGTAAAGTTTATCAAAAAGGATGTATTTCTCCATGTGAGGTTTCTAATAAACCTTCAGACAGTTAGGGTGACATTGATTCAGAGGGTGACTAGTATCCCCTCTCCATGGTACTATCAACGAATTCTGACAAGGGGGTGGTGACAGTTTGTCCAGTCCCACCATGAGCAAAACATGGGTGAATATCCTCTAAGTTTAATGAATCAGAGTGATGATTGTGCCTTGTTATTATTTTTGATCAAACCATTCCCTTTTTGTTAGGATTGTCCTATTCAACACTCATGTGATTTCTTGTTTCATGTGATGAGGTGGAATGTTCTTAGGCTGGTATGTAGGAGAAGTGCCAGACTAGTTAACCTTGGTGGAATGTGTGTTTTTTCTAGATAATATACAGGTTTGTGCTAGAGCTGCTATTGGAGAATCTTCTTTGGTCAACAAGGATGAGGATTCAACATGGTTAGAACAAACTCTGCCTTTCGAGGAGTTGGCGTGTCTTCATTCAGGGAATATGGAATGTGGTCTTTCACTCATCCATTTTCCTCAAATGATTGCAATTAACAAACTAAGAATATCTCGAATTCTGGTTCAAATAAAATGAAATGTAAATTTAATTAATCATGAGGCTTGTTGCTCCCTTATTTTATAAAAGGGATTTTAGGGCTTATTACAAGGGTAATATTTTGAAGTCTTAATAGGGTTCTAGGTGAAAGCTAACTTCAAGAAATACACTTATAATAGAATACTTAAATAGGCTAGTAGTTTGTCTTGGATAAGAAGTTATGTATGTAATGATCTTAAATGAGTTTTATAGAAATTACTGATATCAAAACAAATATCATTCTAGAAGCCAATACTCTCCTATGAATGTTCCTTGTGAAGTTATGAATGAGAAATACTATTGGTGTTATCATTTATCTTCAAATATTTCATTTGAATGTATTACTCTATTTTCAGCTTTAATTCATGGAATTAATTAAAATTCTTGAATAGGGTTATAAACTTTGTAAGGAATGGCTTAGGATATATAAGAAGTAAATGTTTCTTGCATAGTGAGTTTTCGTAAACATAAAGCAATACGAAGATTTTATGTTTCTTCCTTAAGTGAGTAATTTGTAAATTACTAATCCTCTTGTATACTTGACTCTGTTGCTCCAATTGATGAGACACTGGTCATTTTTCAAAAAATCTTGCATAGAATGAACAAATAGTTTTCCTAGCCCTAGACTTATGAGAAGACAATAATCAATTAGAAATATTTCCAAAGACAGTAGAAGTGGAATTATCCCCAATTCCTAGTAAATATCTAATCATTCACTTGAGAATCCGCCAAGTCTTCAATGAAATTGATTTTATTTTCTTCAAATAGGAATAAATTTGTATATAAATGTGTTACTAATTGATTATATTTCATGTAAATGCAATTGGGATCACCCTCCTAGGTTTCACAAATCTTGAAGTGAAAGAGAACAGACCTTAAAGTCTTATGCTCTTTGTATTGGCCACTAGCCTAGAAGTTCTTCATCATAGGAGTTAGCTACTCCTTGGAGGATTGTTCAGTTCTACTGGAAAAATCACCAACAAAAATGGTGATTCTATTGGGGATACTATGAATCTCCAGAGGTAGACTATCAGAGTCAAGAAATTGTTGAATTTGAACATCTGGCTCAAATACTGAGGAATTCTCAAACCTAGAAATGTTTCTGTTGAACAAGTTTCAAAAATTATATGTGTGACTCTGTTGTGAGAGAAAACCTAGAAGGACATTCATCTTTGAAGGGGCTTCATATTGCTTGAAGTTCAATCCTCTGTGAGAAGAGGTGGCGAATCTATCAACACACCTGATGAAAATGTGAAAAATGTTTTAGATATTGCACATGTTTCTAGCCAAGAAGAAGAATTTGCAGCAACTACACATAACCAGGTATTCTTCAACTTTTGGTTTTCAAGAAAGATAAATCTGTATATGAAAATCATATTTGTAGGACTTGAAAAAATAGATTCCCTATTGAGTGAAAATAAGCACTAAGAAAGGGAATAATAGTGATAGGCTTGCATACTTTTGTATTACTAAATAGCATATTTATTTATAGAGCTATGTATGAAATGTTCTTAAAGAAATTCATTTAGTAGATCTTGAGAAAGTGAAGATAAGAATTTGTATTGTAAGAGCTTAACATCATATTGTAAAAGAAATTTGAGTTGCCTTGTTCAACTACAAAGTTGATACAAAAAAGGCCTATAAAGGTTAAAGAAAATGTATCATCCACCTATTGATCCTAGTGTGTAGCCCTCGTTGTGTAATAAAAGAATCTTCAACATTAAAATTTACATGGCTATAAATTTTGATGGCATTTGCGGTTACCCTAATGTTATTACATCTAACATTAGGGAATACTTACCAAATTTCAGTGGTACAAAGTGTGAATCAGAAAGTAGGAACCTACAAGAATTCAACAATATAGTCGATGACTATGAGATAGATCATGAGGATGCGATCATGAGGTTGTTTGTTCAGTCTCTAAAAGGAGATGCAAGAGATTGGTTCTTTGATTTACCAATATGCTCTATCTATTCTTGGAATGAGTTCAAAGAAGTGTTCATAGAATAGTTTAGTGAAAGAATCAGTGTTGGCTATTTTCTCAGTAAATTTATGAACATTGAGAAAGAGGATGATGAGCTAGTCCCAACATTTAACCAAACATTTTCTAAAATATTAAGGGAGATTCCTGATGTTTTGGAACTAAGGGATACAATATGTTTGGTTGTTTATTTGGGAGTTTTTTGATAATGAGATGAGCTATCTACTAAGAGATAAAGATCCTAAAACCTTACATCAGGCCTATGGGATATCCATGAACATTGAAAAAATATCAAAATATGGAATGCAAAGGAGTCATTTGAATACAAGTGTTTACTACCAAAAAACACCAAATGTTGATGAAGGGTGTGTAGACATGCAAAATTAACATTATGCACTTAGTTCGTATTCATCTGCTCATTAAATTAATCAAACTCAGCAAATCCATTCACCAAGTAAATCAGGACTATTAAATAAATGAACTTGTCTCACATCAACCTTTAATTAAATAAACAAAGCTTTATTTAATTAAATATCTAAATGCATATTCCATCCCTCTTTGATTTAAATAAATCCAAATATTCAAGTCAAAGAGGTCAAGCATCCTAATCATCATTAATATAATCTAATCCTAATCAGCCTAACCTAACCACCCATCACATCCTCTAGATAATCCAACTTGCACAAATAAATCAATTTATTGATTTCTCAAAATATTTATTTACTTTCAACTTGGCATAAAGGGAGAATATTCTCCAAGTTTGAATCTCCCCACAAAGTTGGCATGTACACCCAACAAAGCATTTATGAGGCCTTACATGTCTCTTACATGTCCCTTCCTAAAGTCAAACTCAGCATTTACTCTCAATTTCAAATTTGAAATCTCCCTCTTGGGCACATTTCCCAAATCTTGCACATCCCTCAACCTATGACATGATGACAACTGGCCTCTTTTCATTGGCTTGTTTTTGATCCCACATTGCTCTCTTATGAGCACTCTTAGCATTTGAGAATCTACAAATAGAGGCTTTATTCTTAATCGAATCCTCCACAAATCCACAATCTCTCATGTAAAGTCACTCTCTTCAAGAGAGCTGATTTTTCCCACCATCTTACTCCATCATCATCATTGGCATTATATCATTTAGCTTATCTATCAAGGATTGGGAAAGGGCTATTTTCCTCAATAGCACCAATCCACTATGAGATAAAGTGTTGATTATT
Source organism: Sequoia sempervirens (assembly GCA_007258455.2). Lineage (NCBI taxonomy): Eukaryota > Viridiplantae > Streptophyta > Pinopsida > Cupressales > Cupressaceae > Sequoia > Sequoia sempervirens. The sequence goes on along the minus strand of VDFB02139922.1, from coordinate 30,163 downwards.
TTTTTATATGCATGCAATTTAGTGGTCTTTGTTCTACTTAGTTTGCATATCTTAGCATAGTCAAATATTTCATAGGAATCTTGGATTAGATTATTTTGAATGGACTGACAACTAACTATGGTCATTTGTTTGAAGTAAGGCTGATTTAAGGTTTACATGGTGTAAAATAGAAGTCAAAAATGAATGTAAGAACTTTTACACCCCTATTGTTTCAGCTTGCACAAGATTCTGTAATACCAACCTCATAAAGCCCCAAACACATCATCAAGAAAGCATCATGTTTTCAACTTACAATGATAATAGCTTGGCTACATTGTATGAGTTGAGTAGTGAGATGTCATATAAAGAGGAATAAAACATAGCAAAGAATGAAAATATATTTGAAGCAAATGAAAGGTGTGGTTTAAATATTGTTGAAAAATTTATTACTTATGCTCCTATGGATGAGATAAGACTGAGCATTCAGTCTGATAATTCTCAACATAATTGAAAAATTGATGAGTCTTCTTACTGTAGTAATAATGATGGCATAGGGTATAGAAATTTTTTTGTTGATTGTGATTTTTCTCATGAAGTAGAGATGGAATCATTTGCTGCAAATGAGAAATGTGTTGATAAAAATGTAAGTTCATTTGAAAAGGCATCTATCTATTCTTCTAGTGATTACTGCGATTTTGCATGCAGTAATGACTTGAAGGAATTAGACCTCCATGTTGAGAAAGTTGATGCTCTTATGTCAAAAATGAATGTAAGGGAAAACCCCTTATTTGAGGAGCCTCCATCTTCATCAGTTGATAGAAATGATGATCACTATTAGTGTAGAGAAAATCCACTCATTGTTGAGGATTCTGATGATGCATTTGAAACAGAGTTAGAGTGTGGGCATGAGAAAATAGAGCAATACCTTGATGAGCTTCTCGAAGAAATTACCTATGACTATTTTACATTTGATACAAATGTTGTAGAAAAGGTTAAGCACCATGAGGCCAATTGCTTACAAGAGCATTAACACTTTTAGTTTCCAATTCAGTTGAAAATTATATTGATGAAACATGACAATGAGATAAATAATAAGGAATTTTATTTTGAGTATGAACATGTTTTATATTACAAAAATAACACATATGTGTCATGGGATAATAAAATTCTTTAGTTTATTCCTGATTATATAACACAAAATGTTAGGGATTACACTAGAAATATTATAATCAAAAGGTTTGTGAGATGTTGATTGCAATAATTGTGACCAAATAAACTCTCACTTGTTTAGAAGAGGCTTAACAATTGTTTTCACAGGATTGAAATTTCTCTTACTTCAACGGTACAATAAGGAAAAATGTGGGTGGAAGGATATCAATTATTTTAAGAGATTGGTCTTTGAAAAAGGTAGAAATTTACCCATGGTTTTTGTGGCCTAGTGCCACCAATCAGGAGAATAAATCCTTGTTGAACTGAAGGATGCATACTACAGTTTGTATCTCTAAGGAAATTTTCATGTTGGTTGGGTGGAGATTGGATCTCCCTTTGTAGGTCTTCATTTCCTATGTGAAATTTTTACGTATGTTATTTCTTTTTTTTTGTTTGCATCACTCATTTGCTTCACCTAAAATTTTGAGATCTCACCATGCCTAGAAGAGGCATGTGTCCCCATTCAGAGCCACTGATGGAACCCTCAAAAAAAAAATCTTGTTCCATCTTAAATCCTAATTGCATTTGGATATAGGGTTGTTATTTTGAGGGTTTAAGGTTCTATTTGTTATCAATACTCACATCTTTCTATTTCATCATTGACTCCTTACCCGTTGCCAGTCATTCTTTTTAAATCTCATATCATTCATCTGGTAATTGGTCCCTCTAAGCCTAGGTCCAGGCCTTACATTTTAAAAGGATTGAGTGAGGGATTTTTGGATCTCTACATTATATGTATTTCATCATTTAGAACATATTGAGCCTATCATTGTCATGTTGTCCTAGAGAAGTTCCCCTTCTAAAACAACTTAAATGCACGAGCTATAAATTTTCACTTAAGTCTCGATGGCCCTCACGAATCATCGCTCATCGCTGATTTATTCATAGGTTCACACCTTGGATTGGCGACGAGCGATGGAATAGTTTTTTCTTTGACATTGCTCATTACTAATGGATTTTGAGTCTTCAAATTTATAATAGTGATGAGCGATCCTTTTGGTGTTATCGCTGATCGGGGATGGTCATAAAAAAGATAAACTTAAAGTAATGATGAGCAATACGAAGTGATTTCCTTTATATCACATGATTGTTGCTATGTTTAAAATGTAAATTATTACATCAACGATACGTGATGGACCTGATACATGTTGTAAACTATCCCATCACTAATTTCTTGCAAAATATATGAGGAGAATTAGCAATGAATGATGACGTTATGTTGTATTGCTCATCGCAAATCCATTTCTAAACTTGAGTTATGAATTAGTGATAAGTGATTGGTGTCCTATAAAATATTTTTTGGCTAATGTGATATGATCCAATGATAGATGTCTTTAGTGCCATTTGTTTTATGCAAGTTGTACGTGTCCAAATATAGTACTATCACAACATCTCTCATCATCGATAGGATCCTAGGCACAAATTTTGAATTAGCGATGCATGGTCAAAGGATGAATGTGACTAATGATTAGGCCATAGAACTAGGAGCTAAAGATCACCGTTGGGATGTTTAAATCACTGATGGAGCTAGATGAGAATGAAGTAGATCGGCGACAAGTGATGACCATTAATGAAAAAGGCGATGTGGCATAATCCTAGGGATTCTACATAAACCAAAAAGGAAAGCAGCGAGAGGACTGAGGAACCATTGATAAGGTTTTAAAGCAAGATGATCCAATGGACTAAGATCATCGCATGGATAACTTCCATCGCTAATTGCACCATAAATTTGGAGAGGATCAGTGATGAGCGATGAAGTGTATAAAGAAAGTTTCCCTCTAAGAAAAAATAGTCTTGTGTACTTCGCCAATATTAATGAAAGCATGTATTCGGTTGGTGATACATGCTAATTGACAGATCACAACACTTGAGCTGGCATTGTTTTTTTCTATGAGCAAGTTGCTAAGGGGTATGTGTAGGATCATGATGGGCTAAAAAGTGGCAATATGACATGTATCTGTAGAGTATGTGGATGGCGACATTTTTTTACCCCAAATTAATGAAATGAAAATGGTTTTTAAAGGAGATTCTTAACTTTCCACCAATATAAATTATACTTTACTTTGAATTTGATAAGTAATTATTATTCATTTTCTATTTGAATTATGACTAAAGTCCTGATTGATAGGTTGATTGAAAAACATCTATAGCTTTCAAATGGTATCATACTTTTTGAATTTCAAACATGCGTCACATTCTATGCTTTGCATGCTATAGGATTTAAAAACAAAATGAATTTCATGAAGTTTTGACCAGTTAAGGTGGTCAAACATACGAGTTTTTATATTTTTTAAAATTTGTAATAACAAATTTACAATTAATTATTTACTTGGAAAAAAATTATTGAAAAATATGCATCACATCGGGACATGAGTCCTCTACTTATATCTAAAATCTTATAAAAAAAAATTCAATTTATTGTGGTTAGGGTGGTCAGACAGACACTTCTTATTTTTTACCTAAAATTTAAGTACTATTGCATTGAAATCTCAAATTTTCACCAAATAGATTTTTTTTAAAAAATAAACATAGTATTTTAGAAACTACATTCAATTTTCTACAGATTTTATTCTTACATATTTTTTAAATAATATAGATAACTTATTCAAATTTTTATGTCAAGTTTCCTAACTCGATTTTTCTAAATTTTTGCCACTTAAGGGCCTATTTTCTCCACGATGATCTTGCACATACCCTAAGGACGTAAAAAAAAATGCTCATATCACCATGGATGAATTTTTAAGTGCTTTAAAAGCAACGACTTAGTTTTAATACTCAGTTGTAACTCATCAACTCGATTGCATGAGGAGTTTTCAAGTCATTAATTTTGCATGCTTCAAAGTGCCTATTTAATACAAATTTCCTATTGATCTTCTTTTTCATAATTTATTTTTCCATGAATGAGGGTTGAAAGCTAATAAAAAGGTGTGTGGGAATTGAATTCTCCTGAGGAATGTGTAGACATTCTTGTCCTAGGAAAGTAGGTCTGTCATGAAGATTCGAGAGTCTGAGGAACTGAGTTTCTTTGAGTGTGAGGAAGATACTTTTAAGGATGAAAATGGTATGCAAGGAGCTCCTGATAAGCCAAAAGAAAGAGTAGGACTCAGGAAATTCAAGGAGTATAGTAACAAGGGAAATTACCGTCGATGGGAGCAGATAGTTTCAAAAGAATTGCTCAAATACAAAGAGAAGAGGATGGTAAAATATGAGGAGGCAAGGAGAGATAGTGAGCACTATAAAGTTTATCTGAAAGGATCTATTTCTCCATGTTAGGTTTCTAATAAGCCTTCAGACAGTGAGGGTGACACTGATCTAGAGGGTGATTATTATCCCCTCTCCCTAGTACTATCGATGAATTATATCAAGGGGTTGTTGACAGTTTCTCCAGTCCCACCACAAGCAAAACGTGGGTGAATATCCTCTGAGGTCGATGACTCAGAGTGATGATTGTGACTTTTTTTTGTTTTTGATGAAACCATACCCTTTCTTTTAGGATTGTCCTATTTAGCAGTCATGTGATTTCTTGTTTCATGTGCTGAGGTGGAATGTTTTTGGGTTGGTATTTAGGAGAAGTGCCAAACTAGTTAACCTTGGTGGAACGTGTGTTGTTTATGGACAATATTCAAGTATGTGCTAGAGCTGCTATTCGAGAATCTTATTTGGTCAACAAGGATGAGGATTAAACATGGTTACAACAAACTCTACTTTCAAAGAGCTGGCGTGTCTTCATTCAGGGAATATGGAATGTGGTATTTTACTCATCCATTTTCCTCAAATGATTGCATGTAGCAAACTTAGAATATCTTGAATTTTGGTGCAAATGAAATGAAATGTAAATGTAATTAATCTTGATGCTTCTTGCTCCCTTATTCTATAAAAGGGATTTTAGGGCTTATTACAGGGGTCGGATTCTAAAGTCTTAATAGGGTTCTAGATGAAAGATAAGTTCAGGATATGCACTTAGAATAGAATACTGAAATAGGCCAGTAGTTTTTCTTTGATAAGAAGTTATGTATGTAATGATCTTAAATGAGTTTTATAGAAATTACTGATATCGAAACAAATATTATTCTAGAAGTTGATACTCTCCTATGTATGTTCCTTATGAAGTTATGAATGAGAAATACTAATGGTGTTATCATTTGTCTTCAAATATTTCATTTGAATGTATTACTCTATTTTCAACTTTAATTCAAGGAATTAATTAAAATGCTTGAATAGGGTTATAAACTTTGTAAGGAATGGCTTAGGATTTCTAATAAGTAAATTTTTCTTGCATAGTGGTTTTCGTAAATGCAAAGCAATATGAAGATAGTTTGTTTCTTCCTTAAGTGAGTAATTTGTATATTACTGATCCTCTTGTATACTTGACTTTGTTGCTCCAATTGATGAGAAACTGGTCATTTTGTCAAAAAATATTCCATAGAATAAACAAATAGTGTTCCTGGCCCTAGACTTTGGACAAGAAAATACTCAATTAAAAATATTTCCAAAGACAATAGAAGTAGAATTATCCCCAATTCCTCGCAAATAGCTATTCATTCACTTGAAAATCTACCGTCTTTAGTGAAATTGATTTTATTTGCCATAAATAGGAATCAATATGTGTATAAATGTTTCATTGATTGATTATATTACATGAAAACACAATTGGGATCACCCTCCTAGTTTTGACAGAGCCTAAAGTGAAGGAGTACAGACCTTAAAGTCCTATGCTCATTGTGTTGGCCACTAACCTAGCAGTTCTTCATCATAGGAGTTGGCTACTCCTTAGAGGATTGTTTAGTTCTACTGGAAAAATTATCAACATGGTGTGGACGCTCTTTACTTTGTGTTGAAACCTCTAGAAATATTCCTTCTTTCTTTTTGACCACCCTAGGTGCTTCAATTGTGTGCTTAGAGACTTGCCCATCGAAAGGGTCAGATAATACTCCCCCATCTTGATATAAAAGTCAAGCCATGGTGGCTGATCAAAAGGTATGTAGGCTAAGTCAATGTATAGTTTTGGCTCCTCCTCGGTCCGGTTCTTTCTTAATTCAAAATACTCCCAACTATCATGCCTCACAGTTGGGAGGTGCCTTATTGGGTTGTAGCTCTATGCATCTCAAATGAGAACCAAGCCTAAATGTGACAGTTTTCTCATGAGAACCTCCTATGCCTTCCTCTTTATCAGTGTTACCTGGCTACTAGTGATGGGGAAGGGAGTCAGGTAAAGCCCTATTTTTTGTGTTCTAGTGCCATTGGCATTATCGAAAATAGTTAACTGTCAGTATGCCTCCAAAGAAAAAATCCTATCCGTTAAAAAATTAGGGAGCCTAAAAGGCTCCCTAATGAAACCATGAAATTTGATGAATGTGAATTCATCACCTTAAAAATAATCAACCAAGGTCTGTGAGCCTCTCATCCATTGCAAGACTTCATGAGATTAATGCCCTGTTGGGTGTGGGGACAAATCTAGAAGTACTAGCTTCATAAAATAATCCACAAACCCATAATAATTCCATGTCTTTGAAAGCACATGGGTCCAAACAAAAATCAGCTAGTATTACCCTTTTACATCAAACCTAAATAATGATAAATACTTTTCGAGGAACTCAGACCTCTGATGTAAAATCAATTGCACTAGAAAAGAAGAGTACTTGAAATTGCATTCAATTTTGTTATTCCTCAACTGTTCCAACATCCTTTCAACTATTACTTTTGTGATATCATAATATTTTTGTCTCTTTTCCCTCTTGATCATAAACGCCATTCCCATCTGAGAAGGATAAACCTTTTTATCATAATCATAGCCATAGATAAGAGCCAACATTGTGAAAATGGCTTGAAGATCCATTTTGAATTTCCTACACAACAAACGGAAGAGTAGTGGACTTCTTGGTAGTTTTTTTTCAGCTTCATCTTCATAAAAAACCAATTGTCTAGTTCTAGTAGGTGAATTAGGGAAGGGAGAGGCAAGATTCTCACAACTCTCAATAGTTGCATCTTCTCATACTAACCTAGATCCTCTTTGTATCAAGGGGGGATATTAGGAGAAGGAAAATTTTGGTTGTCAAGGCTATCCTCTTTCACTAAAACATTCTCACAAGCAAGGGATGAATGTAGACTAGGTAAGGTGATGTTTAGAAATGTTTCTATGATCTCATCTTCTTGTTTTCTAATATCTTTCAAAGGGGTAGGAGGATAGGGACTATCAATACTCTCAATGCTTGTATCTTCTTTCACCAAGATACCTTCATCACCAATATGAGAGGTATCGAGAGAAGAACAAGTATGATTGTTATGATTGTCTACACTACCATCCTCACTAATGGTTAATGCAATATTAAGGATTGTGCCAATGGTTTGATCCACTCTCCCTAACATGTTCAAGATAGTAGAAGGATGATTAACATGTTTCTTAATGACCTCATTAGTGTAATATAAATTGAACTCATAAGAGGGGATGTTGTACTTATGCAATCCATTTTTAACCATATCAAATCCACATAGTTCTTGAAAAAAAACATGCTATTATGGAAAAGTAAAGAAAGTCTAATGCAATGATCTAAAGCAAAATGCAATTTTCAGATTGGAAACAAGGTAATTTGTTGATTACATTATGCAACAACTTGAAAGATGAAATGTTGTAAATGAAAATTTGGAATTGAGAAATGCATGAAATGAAGCACTTTAAACTAGATTTAGTGAAATGCATGTAAGAGAAATTCAACCCACTAAAATAGATAACTAATGGCAGCAAACAAAAATGCAGAAAAGAAAATTTAAGTCCTGAAAACTGTAGCTTCAAACTCAATAGGGACTAAGATGCCAGCAAGGGCATCTTGGTCCTACTAGAGGAATTTGGAGGGTCCAAAAAGTGGATCAAAAAGCACACAAATCAGACATGGTTCCGAGCCAGAAACCCTGAGAGGGACTAAGACACCAGGAAGAGCATTTTTGTCCCAGTGGAGATTTTTTTCAGAGAAACAACAAAATTTGAGTTGATAATAGTGTTCCTAGGTTTCCTACCTAGGGAAATGATGTTTGGAAACAAAAAATTGAGCAAATGAATGCAAGAAAAAGTAACTAGTGATAAGCAATTGGATGCAAAATTGAGTGTAAGTTTTTTCAATTTTGAATGTAATAATAATGTTCCTAAATACAATTAGGATGATGAGAAATGAACTTTTTCAGTCTTTAAATGAGATAAAATGATGCAAGAAATAAAAAATACAACCTATATTCACTTATACTAATGAAAATATGAGAAACCCTAGATGCACTTTCACTAATGCAAGATGCAAGGCAAGAATGAATGCAACCTAGATCTAGGGTCTTAATGAACTCCAAATAAGAAAATGAATGCTCAAAAATTTTAGGTTAACCTAAATGAACAATAGGAAAATGGTTGTTATGGCACCTTAAAAAATTTCAAATTTTGAGTGCCCACGATGAAAAAAAATTCTGTGCATACTAAAAAATGCACCTGAAAGATTTGCCCCAGTGACCTAGTTTGTAGGGTCATAATTTAGAGCCCATTTGTTTTCATGCCAAATACCTTGGTGAGTGTACTCATTTGACATATCTTAACATGTATGTTTGATTTAATCTCCCCATGATGAGTTTTGATAGGGTTTTGAAATGTAAAGCTGGAGGGTTTTGGGACTATTTTGTTGTTTGCATACTCTTACTCCTACCAAGTGGGCTCCTGTTTAGACTGATATTTCACTACTAGATTATCATCATGATGAATGGATTGGTTCTATTCATTCCCCTCATGTTCATATGCTTCCTGGTCCAATTTCAAAGCCTCAAGATCTGATTTGATATATTTACTAGGTCAAAAGCAAATGTAGTTTGTTTTTATTTCTTACATCTGCATTTCTGGAATGTTTCAAGGTGGCCAAGTTTGACCCTTAATATATTGTGAAAATGTGGAATGAAGAAAATATCTCTTGCACACATAGTCAATGGACCTAAATGTTCTAGTGTTTCCAGTGGTAGCTTCCCAAGAGGTGATTTGGTATTTTTTCGAAGTGGTGACTTGGTGAGCCCAACTAGTTTTGGATAGTTGCAGTTGTAGGAAAGTCTGACTGAACCACTTTGGATGTTAATATATTACACCTCGAGATATTTTTTTCCAATTTTTTTGTTGCAATGAATTTTTGGCTCAAATTTCTGCATTCCTATGCATTTTCATGGCTTCAAAAGGTTGTTTGACTAGTTTTCCAGGGAGATACCAGAGGCCACTTGACCTATTTTTTACTACTGTGCAAAATGTCAGAAAGAAAATTTTAATTGCAACCCATTCATCATTTTGATCCAAAACATCTCTACCTCCATTTTCATCAAATCAGAGATCATTTGATGCATTATTTTAATGCATTTCAGTCATGACAAAGGCATCTGGTAGGCTAGTTTACAAAGGAGGCCCTAGAAATATTTTGGCGATGGAAGTTTTGAGGAAATGGGTTTGATATAAATAATTTATAATTTCCCTACACAAATTTCCATGGCTCCAGGTGTCCCAATTTTCCTGCAATGAATTTTCCCTATTTCGATTGCAGTCCAAATTAAAATTTCACTCACTTCCTAAAGTTTAAAATCTAAATATTTAAAAAATTTGTATTGTTTTAAATATTTTCAACCATAAATTGGATGTGAAAAATGAATTTTAGGGAACCATTAAGTATTTAAAAATCTTTATAAAGTCTTAACTTTAATAATGCTTGCTTTCCCTTTGCCCGTGGAAGCGGGGAGAATGTTGAGAGCCCTATTTGGGGCATATTTTGATCTGCATTTTCTACTACAATGTAGATTGGTGCGTTTCCTTCCTCTTGGAGGTCTTTCTGAAGCATTTTGGGTAGAAGAAATAAGTATTGTTGTAGGATGAACATCTCTCAAGTTTCTAGCTTTATGGCAAGATTTTGGGGGCTGTTATTGGCTGAAAATTGCTACTCCATGGTCTGAAATCATCCCTTGACCATTTGTAATGATTGGAAACATTTTTTAAGAATCTTTGGGATAAATTTTGGTTGTTGGCACCTGCAAAATTCCCTCTCATTCTAAAAAAAATCCCCAAATTGCATTGGGAGTGAAAATGTATCAAAATTGTTTGAGGAAATTTTGCTTTGACATCAACACCCAAATTTCATTTGGTGCAGCTCAAAAAAATTGTGAAGCAGAGTAGGAGCGGGTTTTTGAAAGAACCCCATTAGGTAAGTCTTCCCTGTTAGCCCGTGAAGGCCAGGGCTGACACCAACATGATGGGGCGGGGGCACGAGGAGTAGTATTTGCAAGCAATATTTTAAGTTTTAAAAATATTTTATTGAGCTTTTAAAAGGCTCTCCCCGCCAGCTCAATTGATTAATGTTTCTTTTAGGGAAGGGAAACGGGAGAGTGGGGATTGGTGAATACTTATGGTGGGCCCTTGCAAGCATAAAATATTAAAAGAAAAACCTTTTATTTTTTCTTTTTTTATGGTGAAATGGGGAGTATTAAAATGTAAAGGGTAATGTTAAGGCGCACAATGATTTTTTTTTAAAAGGCTCCACCATGTAAAAAATAAAAAATTCAAATACAAGCAAGGAAAAATGTAAGGGCACGAGTAAGATCTATTTTTTCCCGATAAAGTATTCTTTTTAAATTTTTACCATTTTAAAGGTTCTAATTGAAAAATGTAAAATGGTAACAATGTGAGCATAGGTGAAAATATTGTGTAGCAAGGTGGATTTTAATTAAATTAGGGCCTCCATTATAAAAGTTAGAATGTTTTATTTGTTGGAGGTTAAAATGTAAAGTGCAGCCAAGATAAAAAAAGGAAAAGTATAAGCTTTCGCGAAGGAATAAAATTATTTGCAGCTACAAGGAAAAACAAATGGATGAAGGTTTTTTATGGTCAAGGTAAATTTCAGAGTGAAAGGCTTTGATGGTGGAAAAAATATTTTCAATAGTAGGGCATAGATGAAAGATGGCTCATCATGATGGGAATAATTTTCTATTTGAGGGCAAGTGAAAGCAAGAGGCATGAACCAAAGTGCGGGTTGAAGAATCTTCAAGTGTTGAGAGACATTTATTGATCAATGGAAGATGAAGGATCCAGGTGTCAACTGAAGATAGTTTTTAGGGCTTCCTCTTCTTCTTCTTATTCTCTTTGTCATTTTTTACAGGTTCTAAAATTACGGAATTAGGAAGTAAGGTAGAATAGTGTTCAATCTAAGTCATAAAATAAGTACGTAAATTGCAATAGTTGGGTTTTATGAGCAAATGTTAGCCAATTTGTACAGAAATATATTAGTGTCATGAAGTTTTCTCCAAATTTGTAAGATTTTATTCATGTGAATTCAATATATCAAGGATTTTTGAATTTTTAATTGCAACTTTCATGTGATTGTGTTGTTTCGTCATGGTTCTCTTTCAAGTAAAGAGTTAAATTTCTTTGATCAAATAATTGTTATTTAGAGTGAACAAGTGAGATTGGTAAGTAGAAATTTGTGACAAAGATGAATGGATTTGTTAATGTAAGGCATTGACATATTTTAAATCCATTTATTGAACATAGTTTGTTGATAGGATATTTGTTGTAGTTTTATATTTGACTCTGTGGCCCATGATTAGGCAGTAATCTATCACAAATCCTGAGACATTTTTAGAAACAAATCAAATCATATTAAATCTCTATTACTTTGGTCCTTTTGTTTTCATTTTTAAGTTATATATGTTCCCTTTATCTTCATGGTATTTGAAAGAGTATAGAGGTTGAACTTGAGAGAATTTTACATAGTAACCCTCTATTTGTTTAAGATTATGATATCTAAATTATATGTTCTCAGCAATGTTCAATGCAAATGAGATTATGCTTGAAACTGGTAGAATATACAATACCCATCACTCGTATACCTAAGAACTATCCACTTTCATAGGTCTATATTTTTTTGTTTGACATAAATGGGTATGTGTAGGTTCATGATGGACCAAAAAGTTGTGATATGATGGGTTTTTGTAGGGTATGTGGCTGTTGACTTCTTTTTACCCAAAATTGATGAAACGAAAAAGGGTTTTTAAAGGATATTTTTAGCTTTCCACCAATATAAACTATGCTTTACTTTGAATTTAATAAATAACTATTATTTATTTTCTATTTGAATTACAACTAAAGTCCTGATTGATAGGCTGATTGAAAAACATCTATAGCTTTCAAATGGTATCACTTTTTTTAAATATGAAACATGCGTCAAATTCTATGCTTCACATAGTATACGATTAAAAAAAAAGAAATGAATATCATGAAGTTTTGACCATGTTAAGGTGGTTAGACATACAAGTTTTTTTATTTTTTAAAAGTTGTAATAAAAAATTCATAATTAATTATTTACTTAGACAAAAATTACAAAAAAATATGCATCACATTGAGAAATGAGTTCTCTAATTATATCTAAAATCTTATAAAAAAATATTATCATTTTATTGTGGTTAGGGTGGTCAGATAGACACCTACTTCTTATTTTTTCCCTGAAATTTAAGTACTACTACATTGAAATTTCAAATTTTCACCAAATACAATTTTTCTTTTTTAAATAAACCTAGTAGTTTAGAAATGACATTCAATTTGCTACAAATTCTATATTTACATATTTTTGAAATAATATAGATAACTTATTCAAATTTTTACATCAAGTTGCCTAACTTTTATTTTTCTGAATTTTTTGCCACTTAAGGGCCTATCTTTTCCATGATGATATTGCACATACCCAAATTTATCATACATTCAAGCCTACAATTAGGAACACCCTCATGATTTTTGTGGAGCTCAAAGTGCAGAAGGATTTCATAGCCTTGTTCATTGGATTTTTGTCTTTAATCCATTGATAGTGTAGATTCCTTGTCGTAAATATTTAATCCCCTATTTTAGGCATTGTCTTTCTCCTTTAGATTGAAGGTTGTAAGAAAAAAGAACCAATAGATCAATGAATCTGCTCAAAAAGAACTTTGAATCTCCAGTTAGAGACTGTCCTATTATAGATTCAATAATTTGGTGAATCTATAAATCTAGTTCAGCTATTGAGAAGTTTTCTGACCTGGAAGTAGTTGTGTTGTAGCATATTTCAAAGAATTTATGTGTGTCTCTACTGTTGGAGAAGACCCATAAGGAAATTCATCTTTGAAGGAGCTTCATATTGCATGAAGTTTAGTCTTCTGTGAAGAAAGGTGGCGACTCTGCTAAAAGAACTTGATGAAAATGTGAAGAAAGCTTTAGATCTACAAAGATTTCTAGTGAGGAAGAAGAATTTGTAGCAGCTGCAACATAAAAAGGTATTTTTCATGTTTGAAGGTCCTAGAAAACTTTGGTTCCCTTATTTAGTGAAATTGAGCACTGCAATAAAGGGATATTGAGAATTGAATAGTTGTAGAGGGAATAAATTATATTTAAAAATATGTATTGTTGCCCTAGTTCGCCCTCTACAAGTTGTAATATCATACCTAGAACATGGTCATGTCCTCAAAGAAAGGTGTTCACTAGTGAAAGATATGACCCATTGGATTTTAGTAAGATCTAGAGTTACCCACATTTTGTCCTGAAAAGAATTAATGAATGTTTGCCCAAGTTTAGAGGAGGTTTTGAAGAATCAGTATCAAGACATGTACAGGGTTTTCTTTATTTTATGAAAGACTATCAAATAATAGAAAAGGATGCTATCATGAAGTTTTTTGTAAGAACTTTAGAAGATACTGCTGAAATTTGGTTTTTTATTTTTCCAATGCATTCCATAGATTCATGGAACGAGATCAGAATACATTTCATTGATTATTTTGAAGAATCAATATAAAATGAATGCCTATTTAAGGATAGGAATCTACATACCCAAGAAGAATATGAAGAGAAATCTGAAAATGAGGTTGAACTTATGTCACCTATTAATGCATTTTGTGATATAGAAAGATTGGAGGATGAATCAATCTATGGTTTTCATGATAGATTCATGAAATTTTTTCTTGATATACCATAATTAGAAAGACCTGATGACTCATTTTGCATTGATTTATTCTGTGAGAATTGTGAGCCAAGTTTGAGTACTATGCTAGCTCACTTGAAGCCCCCCAAACTTAAATGTATATATTGATGGCTTTCAGTGATTGAAGAAATGATATAGTAGTTTGGAAGTTGTTTCCTAACTATACTGTGTGATGATACCCTTTCCAAACTTGATCAAAAAGATCTAGATTGTATATAAGAAGACAATGATAGTGCATCATGTAGTGATGAGAGTTTTTTTTCTGAACAACCCATGGAGAAAATGTATGCAGAAGAAAATTACAACCATAATGATGAGAGACATGATGAGATAAATGAAACATCTAAATTTTCTTCTATTTTCTTTGAAAATATAGAAATAGAGAGCATATTTTTTGTAGAAAATGAAGGCTACAATGATACAGATGATACTGAAAGTTTTTTCTCTTCTATGTACTTTGAATATACAGTTGAAGATCATGCTAATTCTGAGATTCCATGTCTTCATGATGATAACAATGTGTTGTAGATGGAAGTTTTCAGCCAACTGAAAAGCATTTTTGTTTGGGTGATCAAGATGATTACAATTCTAGTTGCATCCCTAGTGACCATGATTCCTCTCATGAGAAATAGGTAGAATTAATTTCTTCAAGTGGAAAGTGTTCCAACAAGGAAAATGATGATAACATTTATGAAGGCTCACAAGAACATGATGATGGATATGAATTAAACAAAAAATTTGAAGACAAGATGTGGGGACAACAATGCTATGGTACATTTGGTCCTACCTCTTCTATAGGTTTTGAGTGTGGCATTGATGAAAGAATTCATGATGAGACAAAGGACCCTGTTGATTTGAGAAATTCTTAAAAGAATGTCAGTATATTAGCTGTAAATGATAAGGTATGAAATGAGTTTTAGTTGGAGAGATCATCCCCAAATAGCTGCAATGAAGAAATAAATGATGGTTTTCAGTTTGAAAGTGAAGAATGTAGCCCTACTAATTTTTGCAATAGTGTGAACAAGGAAAAGGGTATGTATGTAGGAGATTTATTGAATGAATAAGTGTAGGTAGTTGATTGTGAAGAGCATGTGTTTGTCAGTGTTGTAAGTGGGGAACATGGAAAACCTTTCTTATTTAACTCTTCACTCCCTTTTCTGACTTTGAAGTTATCACTGAATGTTTGCATGAGGTTAGCACTGATGTAGTTGTACATGATAGTGGAAATGTAGAGATAAATGCTACTACAACTAATGACATTTTCTATATTGTGTTTGCACTTGAAGAATGTGATTGTGTCAATAACATTGATGCATATGAGGAGCTTTTTTCTGGATCAACAACTCATATTTTTCCTCATGAGCATTATACTTCATATTTTCATATTGATGCAACATGAGGTAATGTTGAGTATGATACTCCTTGTTGATGGAACCGTTGGAAATTTCATATATCCATTCGAGAATTTTCCATGTCTTGAATTAAGGTTTTTCTCATCAACATTGCTTGGGGATTTTACCATCAAAATATCACTTAGTAAACCCTTAGGGCAATGCCCTTTTCAAATCCCTAATTTTATTTTGACATTCTACTACCCGTTTCCAGTCGCCTTAAAACATATTATGTCATTTGAACTCATGGAGTAACTGGTCATTCGTGCCTAGGTCTGGCTATCCTTATATTTTATAAAGGTTGATTAATTAACCATATTTTTCATTTACATCTTTTGGAAGTATTATGTTCTTAGTCCTTGAGGCCTTTTATTCGTCATCCAAGATGGTCCCCATCTTATAACAACTTGTGAGAATGTGCTCAATTTTTTTTCACTTAATTCCTATCCACTACTTCCTTTTATCGCTCATCACAGATAGGTTTTAAATCTTGAATTGAAATTGGCTATGAGCGATAAGCAGTTAATCTTTGGTTTCACTCATCATAGATGGCTCACGGGAAGCCAACTTGCAATCAATGATTAGAGATAAGTAGCATTCCCTCTGTTTCGCGCTTCACAGATAGGTGGTTGGTTTTATGTTTCACATTAGTGATGCACAATATGGGGGTTGTTTTCATTATTGCTAGCTTCTCTCTCATCACTAATTTCTCATCAATTTCATGATGAGAAATAGCAATGTGTGATGGACCTTGGAGCTTGTTGTTCCTTGTCTTATCACTCATCATGAATCTTCCTCAAGTTTTGAGTTTCAAAATGGCAATGAGAGATGACCTCGGGGCTCCCTGTTATTATTCGATCACTCATTACAGAATCTTATGTGATTTTTTTACCCAAATGGGCGATGAGTGATGAGGTACTTTGTTCAAGGTTTTCTTTTGTTGATTTGAGATGTTCCTATGAGTGATATCATTGGTGCCTTAGATTTTCATATAGGTGCATGTGGCATAATATTGTTTCATCGTTGTTTTCATAATGTTGCTCATGGGATCTAGATTTTCAAAGCTGGATCAGCGACACACAATAGTGTTGCAGATTTCTAGTGTGAGCAATGATCCAATGGTCAAAATTTCATCTCGCCAATTCTCGTGTAGTTGAACCCTAGAGGGTTGTGAAAAATCTGCGATGCGCAATGGGACATTTTAGGAATATTCTTTTCAAAGTATTGGCTCTATGTACTTCGCTAATATAAATAAAAAGGCATGGATCAGGCTAGTTATGCATATTAATCATCATATTACAGTTGACTAATGAGTTTTAAGGGAGGATGTGACAACATTTGAGGTGGCATCACCATTTTCTAGGAACAAGTTGCAAAAGCCAAAAAACAAGGCTTAAGATCACCATTGATGAAGTTTTAAAACCTCAAAGATCGATGACCTAGCTTCAAAACTGAGATGCTAATCTATCAACTCACTCACATGAGGAGTTCTTCAATCATTAATTGTTGCATGATCCAAATTGCCTATTTAATGCAGATTGCTTGTTGTTTGATCCCACCTTTTTTTAGTCTCAAGAGAATGTGAGATGTGAGTTATTGAAGAAGTGTGTGAGTGATAAACTATTGTATGTTGGGGAATTGATGTTTTCATCCTGGGTAAGTTAGTCTTCATGTGAGCTCTTTGTAATTGAGGCTCTATTTTTCTTAGTAGTTTCATATTTTTGGGGTTGGTTGCAGTTTCTAGGGCTTGTGGGTGTCCTTTCCTACAAATTTGATTTAGGAAGCTTCTAGGTTGGTCAGTTTTAGTAAAATATTGATTTGCTAGCTTTCACCCTACGTTCTGAAAAATGGAAAAGACTTGTGTGTCAATTTAGCCAACTCGGAGGTTTAGCTGACTTAGCGTGTTTGAGTGACATGAGGATATGTTTGAGCGAGAAATCATTGCAACTTCTATGGTTCCAAAGGGTAAAAGGAAGGCTTGTGGTAAAAATAAGAAAAAAAATTGTCCAAAGTACCTACAACTTAAGAAATAAGACCATTTTTGAAGAATTGGTCAAGTTTGAGGGCAAGGAGTAGGCTGAGCCTACGAGAAGGCCAATAAAATGAATAAGGGTTATAGCATCTACCTGGGAAAACATAATTCTCCCATTGTGCTCTATGATAGCTCCTCAGATTGCGAAGGTGACACTGACTCGGGATACAACCATTATCTTCTTTCTCTGGTGTTGTATAATGACTCTGAAAATGATGTGGTGATGGTTCCTACAATTGCATCATGAACAAGAAGTGGATGAGCATACTCCGATGCTGACAACTCAGAGTAGCGTCTCCTCCATGTTTTCATTTTTGATGACACCATCATTTCTACATTAGGAATTTTGTTTTTTAACATGTATGTGGTGTTGGTTTTTTACTCTTCCATGCTGATGTGGAAGTCCTCAAGCTAGTATAGTGAATAATATTTTTTTTCAATGTGGATGCTTCCATAGTGCTAATGGTTTCCTATGGTAATTTGGTTACCTTCCATCGACAACTTATGAAAAAAATTATCTTTTGCTTTCCCCTGCTTTATCAATGAATATATATAACTATCTACAGAATCTATCGAATTTTGTTGAAATTGTATTTTTTTTTAAATATGAAATGTAATCATAATTTAGTTGGATGCTTGTTGCTCCCCTATTCTATAAAGGGTATTTCAAGGCTGATTGCGGGGGTTCAAGTTTTCTTGGTCTCAAAAGGGTTTTGGTGGAAAGGCCAAGCTCATAAAGGAGCATGTATATAAATAGATAGATGGATGAATATATCAAGAAAATTTTTAGGGTATAATTCATGATGTAATGATCTTCAAGAAGTCTTACAAAAGCACCAAAAATAAGAATATAAATTTTAAAATATATGTTCTTCTATGTAATTTCTTTGCAGATTATGAATGAAATTATTAATGATAATTTGACTTGTCTTTCATTGTTTAAACTAAATGAATTATTTTATTTATTCTTTGAATCCAAGAGTTGATTTAATACTAAATTAAGGTCATGGGTTTGTGAGGAAAGGATGTATGATTTAGTACGAAGCTATGTTTTAAGCATAGTGAGTTGAATTCTATAATGTAGTATATCAATTTTCCATTTGTTACTGGGTTAAGTTGTTAGTCTATTATAGGTTAATTGCAAAATGACTCCATTATCCCATGGACAAGGCACTAGTTTCTTCATCCGCTTATCTTAGGGTCAACTAAGCTGGTAATACACCTAATCGGAGCCTTAAAATGAGAAGAAAATTACCAAAACTTTCTATTATAATGTCTCAACTTGAAGTGTTGTTTTATTCCTTTACAATGGGTAATTATTTTATTAAAAGGTCAGCCAAACCTTTGATAGATATTTCCCATTTTCAGTTTAAAGGAATTTATATATGTGTATAAATTCTCTTGTTCAAATAAACACCATATGAGCATGTTTAGGAGCACCCTCCTAGGTCTCACAGAACCTGAAGTGAAGAAGTAAAAGGCCCCTAGCCTCTTACTTAGGCGTTCGCCAATCCTTACCCTTACTTATAATTGAATTTTGGTAGATTGATAGCTGAGGGATGAGATCAAGTTTGGTTCATAAAAAATAACCAAAAAAAATGATGACTCTATCGGGGAAATGCTTGAGAAAACTCTGATAGAAGATCATTATGCCATAAAGAGTCAAACTATTTGTTCGAGAATTATGTTACCGAGTATGGTTTTGTGTCAAAGAGTCAATCCTCCATGATACTGAAGGGGTTTGTTGTGGGTCCTTTGCAAATTTTAACATGTTAAGATTTGTCACTATTTCATGAATATTGGTAGAAATTCTTGCTCAAAGTGGGTCGCGACTCCAAAAATTCTCTAAACTAGTATAAATTGTTTTGAGATTCCATTAAAATGAAATAAAAAGTGTTGGTGATAAGAAAGTGTAAAGGACCTATGCATAACTCTATTGATTAAGGAGGTTTAAAGTTAAATTTATCGATGAAAGAGATTTCATGTTGTGGAAGTTTGTTCCTCTGTAAAGGAGATGGTGACTCTATAAAAAAAACCTGAGGAGAATGTGTAAAGGATCCAGATCTGTAAGGTTTTCTAGAAAGGAGCATAATTCAAGAATGGTTACAATATATCTAGGTATTTCTCTCCTGCCTTGGGCTTCAACAAGAATTAAATTTGTGAAAGCTAAGTTAACACTACTGAATTTGACACCATTTTCCGATGGATGTTCGTTGGTTGTTTGACAAATCTTTGTTGGAAAAATGACGAAATGACAAAAAAAATTTAGTCACTATTTTTTCATCAAAAGTCTAATGATGAATTAAACGTCAAAATAATGGTGTAGATTCATCGGTCGTCGGCATCATAAAATGACTCAGATGTTCGTTGGAACATTGACAAAAACTTTGTGTACCCACTGATGAATTACAACCAAAATGCAATTGCAATGGCTCTTCCGAAGCGTCGAAAGAACACCAGAAGTTCATCACCATTTCAATGAAATGGTCAAGTATTTATGACAAAGCCTTCGTCGTAGCTAAGCAACTTCGTTGGACCTTTTATGAGATTCGTCAGTGGCGTTCGTCAAAATTTCGACGAAATGGGCAAGGAGTTACGCCAAAGCCTTCGTCGTAGCTAAGCAACTTCGTCGGATTTTTTTTGTGATTCGTTAGTGGACTTCGTTGAAATCGTGATGAAATGGACAAGGAGTTACGATGAAGCCTTTGTGATAGCTATAGCAACTTCGTTAGACCTTTTCGGTGATTTTTTGGTTGTGTTTGTCGAAATTTCAACGAAACAATGCAATTTAAAAATATATATATTCATTGAAATGTACCATCATTGAGAGATCAATCAAGTCATGTCCCTTCGTATTCAAATATCCAAAAATTATTTTATTCGGTCATTTTTCATGTTTATTGGACACCCACTAAGACGTCATGTAGTTTCGCCAACCCTTTGAGTCTCTTTGATAGTCAATATTACATATCGCTTTGTTGTCACACAGTCTCATCGATGTTTTGAGTCTCACCGATAGCCAATAGATCATATGTTGCTATGGTGTCATGCAGTCATATTGATGTTTTGAGTCTCCCCGAGAATTATTCCTTTGGTCTTAAATGTATTACTATGATTCTTAAGGGTAGGGGGAAAGAGAATGCTTGAATATATAGCAAAGTATAACATTTTGATCATTATAACAATGAAACAAATCTTAAGTTTGAAGCATTAAATCATTTACAACATTTCTGATCAAAAATGAATGTAAGTAGAGAAACTTTTGCATACCTGCAGATGGTACAAAATTTCATGGTTAAGTCGAAGCCTCCCATCAACAACAAGATCCAAATATCCGTGTATCTATCTCAATCAAACCTCTAAACCCTTCAGAGCTATCAATTTTTCCACTAACTTTTTATGCACAAAAGTCAAATTTTATAGTTATGTCACCACTAAAAATAGAAGAAACAAAGCTTTGAAACCAAATCCACGCACAACACAATGTGGTATTCATACAAAGCCATACAAACAAACTAAAATCAGAACATTGGAATGGAAACAACTTCAAATTATGATGCAGAGCATGGATTCAGGGTATAAAGAATCATTTTTCTACCACCACAGTGAAAAGTTATCACTTTCTTTCATCTTTGCATATTGTTTTGATGCTTCAAATGATGTATTTCTTATATTGAAAAGTGCATTACCTTATTGAGCTTCTCTTTGTTTCGAGAATAGTTTAATATTCTCTACTTAACATGGCCAACCACATGATGGTGGAAGCTCATTTGGCCCCTCCCCCCCTCACATCACTCTCAATTCCCCATACCCAATCATATAACATTAATCATTCATTCATCCATTAATAACATATAACATTCATTCATTCATCCATTAATAACATATACATTCATTCATTCATCCATTAGTAACATATATCATTCATTCATCCATTAATAACATATAGCATATAACATTCATTCATTCATCCATTAATAACATATAACATTCATTCATTGATGAGGGCATAGCCTGAGACACATAAAATAACCCACAAACAAGAAAATAAATTTTATTATTCAGAAAATGGAGCTTCTTACATGCAGAGGATCTCAAATCCCCAAGTTCTACAACACATGCAAGTTACAAAAGCTACAGAATAAGCCTTTTGAAATGTGCGAGCTTGTCCCCAAAAAGTTACCCAAAAATTAGAAACCTGCCCATAAATAGAGCTCCTCATTAGTTTGGAGCCAAAATAACATTCAATTTGAGTTTAGGTGGCTTGGCACCGAAAATTTACAACATGAAGTTCAAATTTCAAAAGAGCATTTGCAACTGTATCTTCTAGAAAGTGTGCCAACTTCACATGGCCATAACTTTTGATCCAGGACTTTGATTCACGAACCGTTCAAACCATTGGAAAGGTCTCAAAGTCAAGAATGTGCTCAAAATTTTCTATGCTGATTTCGGAAAGTTTTGGGGCTGATCCGGGAACTCTAAGTGCCTCAAATCTAACTCGGAAGATTTTCAGGTGCAAATCTGGGAAACTAAAACTGCAATATCTTTCAACCCAGGAATAGAAAATAAAAACTATAAATTGGGAATTTCATTATGATGAAAAGGGCATCCAAAAATGTAAAAACATCTAAAAATTGAGAAACTTAAAATTTAACTATTTTTGGGTGATGCAAGATTGCCCTTACACCACTGGATGCTCCTGCATCAGACACCCAGGGTAGTTTGAGAAGTGACCCTGTCACATCTCAGATGGTGGAGGAAAATCCAAACAGGCAACCTTTGCCTTAGGAAACTAGGATGAATCTTCAATAAGCCTTCCTTTCCATTTCACCAGATATTCTTCATACTGCCTGTTCCTAGTACTCCTTCCCACATGACTATCCAGGATTTCTTCAATCTCCTCCTTTTCTGAAGTAGGTACTGGAATCCCACATGGTTCCATCATTGGTACTTCCTCTGTGCCACCATCATAGTACTCTGTCAAATCTGAAATGTTGAACACAGGGGAAATGTTGAATCCATCTGGCAACTCTACCTCATATGCATTCCCTGAATCATGCCTTTTCAAAATTTTACAGGGACCAAACTTCTTCATCTTCAATTTGTTATATGTTCCCACTAGAAACCTTTGTTTCCTCAAGTGGAACATCACTTCATCACCAATCTAAAACTCCTTATACCTCCTCTTCTGATCTTCCTTAGCCTTATACCACATATTCATCCTGTTAATATGTTCTCTTACCTTCTCATGTATATCCTTGATTTGTTCTGCAAAATCTTTGGCTTCAGCACTTATTTTCTTCTCTTGGTCCATCTTCCTCAATTCTGGAGCTGTTCTGAGGCTACCTCCATACACAATCTGGAATGGTGATCTACCAGTGCTTCTGTTGATAGAATTTTTGTAAGAAAATTCTGTCTGGGGTAAGATCAAGTCCCATCCCTTAGGTTTATCTCCTACCAAACATCTCAGTAGGTTACCCAGACTCCTGTTAACAACCTCTGTCTACCCATCTGTTTGTGGATGGTGTGCAAAACTGAACTTCAACTCTGTCTTCAACTTCTTCCACAAGGTCCTCCAAAAGTACCCCACAAATTTGGTGTCACGATCTGAAACAATACACTTTGGCAGACCATGTAGCCTCACCACCTCTTTGAAGAACAAGTCAGCAATGTGGATTGCATCATGGGTCTTCTGACATGGAATGAAATGTGCCATCTTCGAAAAGCTATCAACCACCACAAAGACTGAATCATTCTCTCATTGTGTCCTTGGAAAACCAAGAACAAAGTCCATACTTATATCCTCCCATGGCCTCTCTGGTACAAGTAAGGGCTAATATAGGCCAATATTTTGGCTCACTCTTTTATCCATCTAACATACCCTACAAATTTGTACAAACTTCTTCACATCTTGTGACAACTGAGGCCAATAATAATACTCACTGATAATGGAAATGGTCTTATCTTGACCAAAATGTCCTGCCATTCCTCCACTATACTTCTCCTTTATCAGGTTCTCCCTCATGGAACTCCTTGGGATGCACAATTGACTTCCCTTAAATAACATGCCATCCTGGATTATGAAATCCAGCCACCTTGTCCTGTCCACTATAACAGGTTCCTTGCAAACTTTCCAAGCCTCTGCATAATCGAGATCTTCAGCATACAGTTTCTTGAGTTCATTGAACCCAACCACTTCAATCTGCAACTTTTTCATTAATGTATTCCTCCTAATTAAGGCATCTGTAACCCTATTTGAATTCCCACTCCTATGTTTCAAAACAAAGGTATAACTCTACAAAAACTCTACCCATTTCATATGCCTCTGATTTAATTTTCCCTTCCTATTTATGTACTGCAAGGCCTGATGATCAGTATATAGAACAAATTCCTTCGGCAACAAATAATGTCTCCATTTCTTTAATGCTTGAATTATTGCATAAAATTCTTGATCATATACATAATACTTTCTCTTGGCATCATTTAACTTTTCACTAAAATAGGCAATGGGCTTACCTTCTTGGCTCAACACTGCTCCAATGGCACAACCACCGCATCACAACTAATTTGAAACACCTTGTTGAAACTGGGAGGGCTAGAATAGGTTGCTCACACCTTGCCGCCTACAACAGTTCAAAACTTTTTGCCTCTCCATGCTCCACTTGAATTCTTTTCTATCCCCTCTCATTGTTTCAATCAGGGGTCCACAAATACTACTGAAGTTTTTAATGAACTTTCTATAAAAACTAGCCAAACCATGGAAAGATCTCACCTCGGTAGCAGTTCTTGGGGTAGGCCATTCCAGAATAGCCTTCACCTTCTCTGGGTCCATCTTGAGACCTTCTGCTGAGACAACAAACCCCAAGTACACTAACTCCCTCTTCACAAAATTGCACTTCTTCAGATTAATCAACAGTTTCTCTTCTCTTAACTTCTCAAAGACTCTTGAATATGCATCAGATGCTCATCCAACGCCTTACTGAAAATCAAAATATCATCTAAATACACAATAACAAAACTTCCCAAAAATTCTTTTAGTACCTCGTTCATGAGCCGCATGAATGTGCTCGGTGCATTGGTTAGCCCAAAAGGCATGACTAACCACTTGTATAGGCCCTCTTTGGTCTTGAAGGCTATGTTCAATTCATCTCCCTCTCGAATCCAGATCTGGTGATATCCACTCTTTAGGTCAATCTTTGTGAAGTACTGATCTCCACTCAAACAGTCCATCAGGTCATCCATCCTTGGCAGGGGAAATCTGTACTTGATTGTTATCTTGTTTATGCCTCGAGAATCTGTACACATCCTCCACTCCCCATCCTTCTTTGGTGCTAGTACTGCAGGGATTGCACATGGACTCAAACTCTCCCGTATCAAACCCTTTCTCAGCAACTCTTGAACTTGTCTATTCAACTCCTCATTTTTTGCTGGAGTCATCCCATGAGCTGCCTTATTTGGCAAACTGGCTCCAGAAATCAAGTCAATTTGACAACTGATCTTCCTTATTGGTGGTAAACCCTCAGGTACATTATCAGAAACAATATCTTGAAACTCATCCAACATCCCAGAAACTTCTTTTGGAACCTTCTCACTATCCTCCTTACTCACTCTAGGAATCAATGCATAACACACATGCTCATGCTTCATGTTCTTTCTAAAATTCTTCCATCTACATAACAAATTTAGCACCAATGTGATAATCTTTTCTTCGGTCTCCTTCAAGGGTTTCAACTTGTGACAAACCCTATCCTTTGTGAAAGAATAGGTGTTTGTATGGCCATCATGTATAGTTGTTTCCATCAACCGCCATGGCCTCCCAAACAACATGTGACATGTATCCATGGGGATGATATCACAGTACCTCATCATGGTAGCTCCCGATCTTGAACTTTACTTCAGGGTAATCAAGCCACCAAAACTTTTGTAAGCCTTCAAGAACCAGTGGAAATTCATAATGATGCGAAGTGTCTTTCTCCTTTCAGCCTTCAACTTTAGGACCATCTCCTTCCTCGACACCAGATTATCTGTTCTGCACCATCAATAATGACATCACAAAATCTTTTCCTTCACATTTGTAATCCCCAGCAAATAGATTCTTCCTTTGTTCCGTTCATTTTCCCCTACCGGTTCTCCTAATCACTAGGCTTCTCCCTCTTCAAAGATCATCCGGAATGTTCAGATTGCTTCCTTATCCTCGCGACAAGCGCGAACCCTTCCATGACCTTCTAGTCTTCTGTCTATCCTTTCTTGGTGTTGTGGACATTCACAGGCTCGATGCCCTTCTTCACCACACTGGAAACAAGTTCCTCTAAAACCACCTCTTCTAGATCCTTGTCCAGATCTACCTCATCCTCTACCTCTTTGATCACCAATTATTTTGATCACAAGGGTGGAAGAAGTTGTTATTCCTTTGGCTTCAGCTGGTACCCACATTTTCACTTTTCTTTTCATCATCATTTCGGCTTCCTGAAGGTCTTCCACTGCCCCTTCCACTTTGACCTCCTCATCCTTTTTGTTTGCCATCAAATCTTTTGTTCAACTTCTCTTCCACCTTCAAAGCAAACCGACACACATCCTCACGGTGGTCATTCCACTAGGCTTAACTCCCTCCCCAATGCTCGGTTGTAAACCCATCAAGATATCGAAGCCACCTTCTCCTTATTACCTTTGTGTGGACCTATTCTGATGATTATCTTGTGAAAATCTTCAGTATATTCTTTCACAGATCTGCTTCCTTGCTTCAACCCTTGCAATTTCTTCAACAGATCTAACTCGTAGTCAACTGGTATGAACTGCTTCTTCAATTTCTCTACCATGTGATCCCATCTGGTGATATTGCCTTTTCCTCTCTGATTTCTTTCCAACTGGACCTCTTTCCACCAAATACTGGCATGGCCCTTCAGCTTCATTTTTGAAAACTTAACCCGATCTGGGTCCTCTATTTCCTCATACTCAAAATATTCTTCTAGCTCGTTGATCTAGTCAATCAACTCCTCCGGGTTCAGACTTCCAGAATAACTGGGGACTTCTGCTCTGGGTCTTTTCCCGATCTTCGAAATGGCCCTTATTAGCCGCATTTGGTCTTGATCAATTTCTTCTTCTTCCTCTTCTACATTTGAACCTTCTTCCTCTCCTTCATCCTCACTTTCCTCCATCGGGTTTAACCCTCTTCTCAACTGCTCTTGTAATGCGTCAATCTGTCTTTAGAGGGCTACCAGTGCATCTCTTCCACCAACATTTCTACCGCCCCGACCACCTCTGGCACCACCATGCCTACCAGGCATCACTCTTGGAGGCATCTTTCTTGACCTCAACCCACAACCACAGTCCTGGTGCGAACTGCCTCACGATCGGTGATCTGTCCACACGCTCAAGAAAACCTGGCTCTGCTACCATTTGATAAGGGCATAGCCTGAGACACAGAAAATAACCCACAAACAAGAGAATACATTTTATTATTCAGAAAATAGAGCTTCTTACATGCAGAGGATGTCAAATCCTCAAGTTCTACAACACATGCAAGTTACAGAAAGCTACAGAATAACCCTTTCGCAATGTGTGAGCTTGTCCCCAAAAAATTACCCAAAAATTAGAAACCCACCCATAAATAGAGCTCCTCATTAGTTTGGAGCCAAAACAACATTTAATTTGAGTTTAGGTGATTTGGCACTAAAAATTTACAACATGATGTTCAAATTTCAAAATAGCATTTGCAACTGTATCTTCTAGAAAGTGTGCCAACTTCACGGGGCCATAACTTTTGATCTGGGACTTCAATTCGTGAACCGTTCGAACCGTTATAAAGGTCTCGAAGTCAAGAACACACTCAAAATTTGCAATGCCAATTTTGGAAACTTTTGGGGCCGATTTGGGAACTCTAAGTGCCTCAAAACTAACTCAGAAGATTTTCAGGTGCAAATCTGGGAAACTAAAACTACAATATCTTTCAACCCAGGAACAGAAAATAAAAACCATAAATTGGGAATTTTATTATGATGAAAAGGGTATCCAAAAATGTAAAAATATCTAAAAACTGAGAAACTTGAAATTTAACTATTTTAGGTGATGCAAGATTGCTCGTACACCATGGATGCTCTTGCATCATTCATTAACATAACATTCATTAATTAACATATTCACATTCATTCATTAACATATAATATTCATTCTTTCAATTTTTACATATTATCAAAAATATGGTTGTCATGATATGATTACAATAACTTTTTTTTTGTTTCTTTTTTAAAGCTACAAAAATTTGAAGTGGAGTATCGTTTTCTAAATCAATATATGTCCCCCCTTGATTTGTTTTGTCCTTCTGCTCATGATCTTAATGTACACCTAGTCGTTTGCTCATGAAGTGGACACCACTGCAAGGGGGGTCTGCTACAATAAGAAATAAATGTTAAACTGATATGTTTTATTATTATTGTTACAAGTATTTCATTAATTAAAATAACATTAGAGTGGTTCTTTTACCTGATGGGTCCACATCATGTTCCTGAACTTTGTTATCGACTCATGCTCAACATGTTGAACACCCTCTAAATCATCATCTACAGTTAAAACATGAAAGGTTACATTAATTAATACACTAATTGAAATTAAATATGTTTAAGAGAACATGAGAGTGGTCCTCTTTACCTGATGGGGCCACATCATGTTCCTAATCTTCTCTAGCCTGATCATGCTCAAAATTTTGATCATGCTCTACATGCTCTAAAATTGAAACACAAAAGGTTACATTAATTAATACACCAATTGCAATTAAATATGCGTTAAAGAACTTTAGAGTGGTCCTCTTTACCTAATGGGGCCACAATATGTTCCTGATCTTCTCTAGCCTGATCATGCTCAACATGTTCATCACGCTCTACATGCTCTAAAGTACTGAGATGCACACCATGACCTTCATCTACAGGTTGTGCTCCACCCTCACCAGGCTGCATTCTAATGTCATGTGCAGTATTATCATTGCTTGAATGTTTAAAACAAATAGGCATGTAATTACTTTATTGTGGAGATTAATATTGAATAGATTGCACAAGTATTCAAATTTAAATAAACTTTATTGAGTTTATCTACCCGTGTGTTGGATGTAGTGGAAGGTTGTGTTTGCCCAGTCAAGACTCTTAGGTGTTCATTCATGGCCTCATAGCTTTGCTAGAAGGAAATCTTCAGGTCATCTTCTGCGGGAACTCTGTTGAATTCAGAGCCCTACATTTTTGCATAAGATCATGAATTTTTCTTCTATGGTGTGATAAAACCAAAATTGTTTTCAATTTATTATTTGGATACTATATTTCATTTATTGATACTTACAATTCATTTGGCTAATTTCATATAACCACCAGAGCCAAGTTTGTGTTGCTCGCGTTTTTCTAGTCTTTCCTTTGTTTCCTTTGATGTCTCGGGAAACTTATGAAAAGTTTGAAATATGTTAGATTGTGTAAAAAGAAAGAGTAATCAGTATATAATTACATTGTTGATAGTATCACATACCTTCCTTGGCCCGATGGTGTCTTCCTTTTTTTCTTTTCAGCCTTCACCTTTCCATCTGACACCAAGTCCTTCCACTCCCTCTCTGAAATCATGGGGGGATGTTCATTCTTTTTTTCTTCTCTAAATGTGACCTATATTGGTCCCTCACATACTTTAGATGGGTACCAGCTTTCTTAAGGACCTTAGTTTAGATGAATATTTTATCACCGAACAACACAACTAAATGGTTAATGAGCTTATCTTTTAAATCTTTATTTTGGGCATTCCACCGTGTACGTATGGTGGGCCCGAAGAGCTCCAATGTAATATCACTTAGATGTTTATAAAAAACATCATTTCCTACAAAATGATCACGGGATCATTTCAATTGGATTATATATAAGAATAATTTAAACATTTTAAAGTACCTAGGACCTTCTCTATCTTTATGGGAATGAAATCCTCGGTCACCACAAGTGTGACCGGAAATGTTCCCATACTAGTAATACGAGAAGATCCAAGAAATGCTGCTAAAACATCACCAGTATTAGTGGCCTCTCCATCCCCAGGTACATGTCCTGATGCATGTTCTGGCACATGTTCGCTGCAAATACCTTGATCATGGCTAGGAGCATCATTGTAAGACCCTGCCTCATATGTGCTTAATACAACCATAATTTTTTCTATGGTTTTCTTGAATTGATGATTAAGTATATTGTAGAAAATAAATAAGGTGATCTCTCGGCAATATTCTTGCATATCATTTTGACATTTTATTCTATTGTCACTACCATGAAGGTGGATTGCACTCGTATACCGTGGAATGAAAATTGGAATTCTAAATGGATTATTATATATAGTTAAAGCTTAGTATGTTCAACTAATAGATTAATATGATACACAACTAATACTTATGATTGCATTGGTAATGTGCAGGAAGGCAAAAATTTTAATATGAGAAGGGAAAACCATCAAGAGAGAATCAAGGACTACTTCAAGAGGATATAAATTTGACCCCATTTAGGGCCTAGAAACAAGTGGAGTTAATGTATTGGACGACTAAGGTTGTGAGGGCA
>VDFB02139921.1:0-25903 GCA_007258455.2 Sequoia sempervirens | reverse complement strand
CATGGCTAGGAAAATGGTGGAAAAATCAAGCAAATGGCAAAATAAAATCGGACATGGCAAGATAAATTGCGGAACATCAAAAGAATTTTGGGCAAGATACAAGTTATGGCTATAAAAATATTGGGCATGGCTAGGAAAAAGTTGGACATGGTTAGAAAAATGTCAAACAAGAAATATTTATGGCCAAATAAAATTGGACATGGCCAAATATTTTTGGGAAACGATCAAAAAATCATGGACAAATAAATTGGATAAAATTGGACAAAAAGTAAAAATTCGCCTAAGGCATTGGCAAGGAAATTTTCAAAAATCAAAAAATTATTGGCCAATAAAACGAACGGGTTGGAATGGACACATAAAATAATTATTTTAATTATTTTAATCATTTATTTTCCAACACCCAAAAAGAGATAAGTCTTGAAGATTTCGAAATTGGAAAGAAAGATAAAGATCTTTGTTATACTGGAAATGAAATTAGAAACTTTCCCGGACGAGTTTATTGAGAATAGAACTTGCCATACGAAAGCAAAGTGAAAGATGAGTTCGAACTTGATTCAAAGGAAACATTGCAAATTTACTAAAATGATCGACCCTCTCACTTCTATAAGTGGTTTCGTTTTTCATTTGTGCAATCACTCGATTTTGAGAAGAAAAGTGGTGAGAGGAGAATTGTTTAAGGCAAAAGGTTGAGGAAATTTGCAGCAAAGTGAAGGAAATATTCTGTTATCAGCTTGCATTGTGATCGTGATCACGTCTCCAAGAAGTCACAAGGCAGATTTGTTTTGTCCATTTCATTTTAACATGAAGCTTTGTCATTTATTTTCTTTCCAGCTTGTTATTTTTCGCGAAGTCTAATTTGATTACCAGCTGGAATGTTCTTTCAAACTGATTTTAATGTCGAATTCTTATTATTTCCTTCTTCCTTTTCTTGCAGATCTATTTTTCGAAGCAGTCAAGATGAAGTTTGCAAGCAAAGGTGTGCAAACACAATAAAAAATCAAGTCCAAGTGGGAGCACGTCGTGGACACTGATCTTGGCCACGTCGATCTCGAGGACTTCCGGAAGAGAATGTACGGGACTGACGGACGTCTGCCTACACCAATTGCCATGAGGATGATGCGCAATGGAATCGTCCATGCAGCTGGATTTCCACCAGCAAAAGAATGTCCTGAGCTGATGGCAGAATGCGCACTACACTACAACGCACAAGACAGACAGATAGAAGCTCCTGACGGAAGGGTCCTTGCCTACTTGTCCGAGCCAGCAATCCAGGAGACTTTTGGCATTCCAGTGTACAACCGAACATCCTATCGCACCAAGCAAGATGCACTCAAACTTTATCAAAGTCAGAAGGATCTCTGTGCATCCAACATAAACAAGAATTGGTTATTAAAACCAAAGCCTACTGCAAGCAAGATGCCGAAAAAATTGATCAGAACCCACTTCAAAGAGGAATATGGTGATATTGTTCTGCTACTTAACAGAATAGTAGGCAGTACCCACGGTGCTCCTTTCGAAGAATGGATGTACTATTTTATTGATGAGATAATCACTGGAGTCAAGATGTTCAATTGGTCCAGGATGATTAGTGACAGCTTGCACGAACAATTGGTCAACTTTGAGCAGACCAAAAATTTTCACATGAGCTCATACATTGTATATTCACTCGCAAGATATTATAAATATCCTGGCTTGACATGCAAAGGCGTGGTTGGCAATGGCGAGGGGAAATTCAAAGTCTACGACTGCTATCCACAGCTGTAGCTGAAAGAGAAGTCCCATTTCCGGAGAGCTCACGATGCATTTTTGATGTATATCACCAGGCTTCTTCAAGGCGGAACGCACCAAAGACTCACACGAAGCCAAGAGCCTAATCAGTCGGTATGGATTCTGGTTCATCCAGTATCCTAAGTTCACCTACATCAGAATCCAAGGATTTTCCGGAAATCCTTATAGGCTGCCTGTCTATCCAACTAACAGGATGGTATTGTTGGAAGTGCTAAGGCAACTAGAAACATATCAGAACATCCAAAGGCCTAAGCAGAAGGCTGCTGTCACCTTTCCGTTTTTCATCGGCAACATGGAGGAGTCATGCCCGACAGCACAAGCAGCGGAGGTTGCTTGACTGGAGATTCAGCAATATCCATTCATCTCATACAAATCCAGGAACAACTTTGATCCGCTTCATCACATCAAGATTGTGGACGGAGAAAGATACAAACATCGGGTTGACTTAGAGGACTTTTGGGCCAACGCAGCAGATGAATATGATGTAAGGAGAAGGTTGTGGTCAAGGTTGCCATTGAGCATGATAAGGGCGACAGAGCTCTTCAAAATACCTGACCAACTGCAAGATGATGGAATATACTTGCAGCCAGGCTTCAAGGAGGATGAGCCACTTCCCCCTATAAAATGGTTCGAGCCTGAGATGGGTGATCTAACCACTTTGATGCGCCCTGTTTTCAAGTACTCTCAGTGGTGGATAGATCGGCAGGTGGAAGTCTTAAAACAGAAAAATGTGCAATTTACCTACGAGTTGATGGGAGACACTGAGTCATGTTCTTCAAATGCTGGTACATCTCATGCGGATGGACAAGCAGATGCTGCCAACTCCAAGAAGAGGAAAGAAGCCGATAAGTCTGCAGGACAAGACAAGGGTAAAGAGATAGATGAAGGACCTTCGCGGAAGAAACACAAGTCCAAACCCCTCCAGTCGGCCACTTCTAGGAACATAGAAGAAATGCTTGCCTTGGATAGAGAATCCTTGGAAAATGCCAAAATCCCTTCTCCAATTGAAAATATAGAGCCAATTCAAGTAGAAGATGATGATCAACCCTCTCCAGCAAGCACGGAAATCTTAGGATCGGATAACGACACAGACATCGAGGATGGAGAATTCGAGGAAGGAATGATTTCCGCCCTCAAAGGCATTCAAGAGGACCCATCCGTCCAGGAGATCCATGATATGCAGTTAGTCCAAGAAATTCAAAGTATGCCAGAAATTCAGGAAGAACAGGAAATACAAGACATGCAGGACGTCCAAAATCAAGAGGACATAATTGAACAGCCAACAGTACCAGAATGGCTGAAGGAAAGATTGAAAAGAAAAGCGCCAGTGGAGGTCCCTGAGGAGGACAATGACACAGATTTTCTGGCCAGATTAGAGCAAACTGCCCCAAAGAAGAAGGCCAAGAAGTTCTCAACCATTCAGAGAGATGAAGCCGGAAATCGCACGGTGCAAATTGCAGTGCCTACGGCCGACAAGTTTCAAGACGAGATTGCTCCTGAGGAATATGCTATCACGACTGTCGACATGGGTCCGGCAACAAAAGAACAGGAAGTCGAAGACTTGGATAATTCCGTGGCCACCATCAAGGCCAGATTAGAAAAGGAAGTTGCCAAGAAAAAGGAGTACAAGAAAGAAATCCAGCGCCTAAAGGACTACATCCAGCACTTGACAAAGCCATTAAACGAAGGTGAACAGGTGGTGCCTTTACCTCCAAATGCCTCACAAGAACCAAGTGCGAACTTTGAAGAGGAGTTGACAACAGCGAGGGAGGCTAAAGATTGGATGGTTGCAAGGAAAAAAGAGGCGTTGGTGTTTGCAAGAAAGTTGGCGCAAGTAAATGAGCAGGCTTCCTTCATGCTTTCACGAGTTGCGGATCTTGCAGAGTCATGGAGCAGTCTCGAGGATATTCAGAGCAGGATCATCCCATGCATCCGGGAACTGAAGGGCATTTCAAAGCAAAGATTGATTGAGGACAAGGTTATTGAAGCTGGAGCGGCTTATGACTTCAACGGATGGTACTATGCCTTAATCTCAAGGAAAGGAGTCCTCGAAAAGGTGAAGCAGGATAGTGGTGGAGTTGAAGAACAAGTAAAAGAAATTCAAAGTAAAATCTATGAGATGGCTGCAGATATGCTAGACAAGGAAATTGTTCGAAGGAAACACTTGCGGCCAAGGAGTTTGAAAGAGCAAGTACAGAAAGTTTTCTCCACCACCGGGCCAATTATGAAAGAAGGATTCACCAAAGTGTTCAAATTCATGGCCATCAGAAGTTCTTTCTTGCTACAAGAGCCAACATGGACGACTATGTTTGCAGAATGTGCCGAGAACTTGGATTTGCTGGAGTACAACACCAGCGTGCTGCCCGACATTGCTATGGAGGAGGTCGACCTGATAGTGTCCAGGTTCGCCGAACGTGAGGCTGCACAAGTGGATAAGGATGACACTCCAGTTGTCTAGTGTTCTCTTCAGTTAACTGATTGTGATTTTGGAAACCCTAATTAGGGTTTAGTTCCATTTAATCTTGGCCATTGATCTTGAATCAATCTCGGCCGTTCTTTGTAATTTTCAAAAACTATATAAACCCCCCCCTCACTCTCTCATTTTTCATTAGAAATTAGAGATAGTTAGAGGCTTAGAAGTTAGATATTCATTAAGAAGTTAGAGCAGATTTGAGATAGATAGTTAGAAATAAAGAGAGAGTTTGTATGAGATTGTTGTGAAAACACTACTTTGATAATGAAGTTCAAATGCATGAGGTGCCTTGAATACTTGATTGTTGAATAGTTGCATGGTCGCATATCTTCTTTCTCTCTTAGTAGATTTGAATTAAAATGTATGTTAGAAGAACGATTGATTGATAACAGAGATTAGTGAAACCGAGCTCATACTTTCTTTGGGTGGATGATTTCACTCAATGTGCAAAGTTAGACTGAGCTTTACTGTGGATGCTTAACTTCTGTTTTAATAATTGTTGTTCAATCTGATGGCAATTATTTATCATGTGAAAATCACAAGCACATTCATAGAAGATTGCACTTGCTCTGCGTAGTTGTCGTTAAACGTGGCAAAACAGAGTATGGTTTATTTGGTTTCACTTAGTTTTCGTCTTCTCTTGATTTCTTAGGAGTAGCATAAAAGTCTCTAAACCCTAAATCTTTTTTCACTTTTTTTTATATAAATCAAAAAATCCAAAATGGTACTGCATTTATGTCTCTGCTTTTTCGAATAACTTGCAAAATCTTACTTGTGCCCACAGCAAATCACATCCATACCACAGAGCCTATCCGCGTTCATCTTAAACATTGGAATTACCCTATGACCTCACTTGCAATCTTAGCATAGGAAGTAGTTTTTCAAGAGAGAATAGAGCGTATGTGACACTTTGTTCTAAAATGTTTGTTGTGTCATAAAACACGCATCAACAAGTTCTAACTCTAAAATTTCTTAGTCTCAAAGTTCTCTAAAACCTATAAGTTCTAATCCCTCCCTGTCTAACCTTTTCAAAGAGGCAAGAATTCCATTTATACAAAGTGTGTACCAAAAGAATGCGATGTCCCCTGTGCTAGGGTTTACAAAATATTTGCATCCAGGAGAGTTGGCTCTCATATCTTTTTGAGGAAAGTCCGAACTGCATTCAATGTGAAGCCCTGCTGTCCATGCTGATGAAGGATTTCTTACGCAGGAGAAGCCTTTTAGATCTTTTGGCAGCTACAACATTAATTCTCCCATCTTCGTGTCCACCCTCGAACTTTGTTGAGGTCGCCTTGAATCCTCAAAATATCTGCATTAATATTGATCTGCCTCTATTAGTGGTCGCCACAGCTGTCCCTCTGAGTCATGGTTTCTTCTGTCACTAAGTTTCCTTTTTGTTTTGGACTCCTCTGCTTGTTGACCATTCCCTGGAAGCACCATCGGGCCACCTTGCAGATCTGAACACCATCGCCCGAGTCAGTCTATCGTCATTTGTTCTCAAAAGGAGTCTATCATACCTGCCTTTTGTTAGCCTTCTCCACAAGGGCGATCAACCAGTCAAAGGCCCCTCTTAGCTCCCCCTGATTGGACGGTCACTTGCTATGCAGGATCTCGAGTGGTCAAAAGGTGGTTCACTTGGCAATCGCATGTCAGTGAGACACCCCTGGTGTCTCCCCAATGCGATTTCATCTCACAACAGTTATCGGCAAGACTTCTTGTTCGGCCAAAGGTTGTGATGAGTCCCTATCGATCATACCGATATCCTTCTTTGCATGGGGAACTGATCTTCAATGTCGGGGAGACCATCGTTTGTCGTTGTGACCTCATGGCGAAGTCCCTCATTTCACTTGGAGTCTCCCTGAGTTCCTTTTACTCTCGCTGGGCTCACTTTGTTCTTTCGGTGTGACACTGGCATGTCGGCGGGATGTTTGGCCGAAGGCTAGATCTTTGGGCGAGCTTCCTAGTGTCAGTGAGACACCCTTGGATTGGGGAGACCTTACCCTGAACTCCCCTTCTCTTACCGAGCCCTGCTTGTCGTCGGCAAGACTCCCCAATATCACTGAGACCTCCTGGCGAGGATGCACAACCTTCAGCGAGCCTCTCCATGTCGGCGAGACTATCGCCTGTCGCTGTGACATCATAGCGAAGCCCCTTTGTTCGTTCGGAGTCTTCCCGACCTCTTCCCGTCCTCCCCGAGCTCCGGTCTTCCTGCTTTGATGTGACCTTCCTCCTTTACCAAGACTTTTTGGCGAAGGCGTGATCCTTCGCCGAGCTCCATTTCTTTTAGTGGGGCCCCTATTCTGTCAGCAGGACCTAAGCACATAGGCAAGACCTCTTGGCGCATACCTTTCCTCTCTGCGAAGGGGCATCCTGTCGGCGTGACCTCCCCTTCTTCACCGGGACCTTATGGCGACATCACAACTTTTTGCCAATTCCTTTCTATTTCAGGGAGACCTTTTTGTAGCTATGCCAACATGTTCTCTTTCGTTCCACATGTGTCGCCGAGACTCCTATGTTTCGCTGAAACCTTTGATCAAGTCCCCTATGTCATACCGAAGACTGACCCTTCGATAAGACCTTTTCATTTCGGCCAAACCTCCTGCTGAAGGAAAAAATCATCGCCGGGCCTAGAGCCTTGGTGGGACCCACCTCCATTATCGGCAAGAGATTAAATGTCGGCCAAACATCCCAGTGAGGACATCATCCTTTGGAGACTTTCATTTCAGGGAGACAGTGATGTAGTCACATCGAAGTGAATTCCCGCGTTGCATGCGCTTTGCTCTAACATCCCTTTGTTGGGGAGACGTCCCATAAACATCCTATGTCTCGATGAAAGCTTTACTAGTTCATCCTTTGTCACTAAGACATACTGATTGTCTCGCCAAAGACCATTGATAGACTCCCCTTGCGCTTTGTCGGTGTGACTTTAGGCTTTCGCCAAGACGCCACCCCGAACTCAATATCTCTCGCTGAAGCCTTCTCCCTGTCACCGGTCGGCGAGACCAAAAGACTCCGCCATGACCATATGCCGATGAAGATGACTCCCACCGAAGTGTTTGCCTGTTGATCGGTAGTCGGTAAGACATGAGCCCTTTCGGGGAGACATCTCTCCGAAGATAAACTCCCACCGCAGTGTTAAACCCTCTTTGCTTGTCGGCAAGACCCGAAGATCTCGCCGAGACCTTATTTCGAAAGAAACCCCTCATGCCGATAGGAAATTTCGTGTTGTCGAGACGACAACCCCTATCTTGCCAAAAGAGCCCGCATGTAAATTCCACTTGCCATGACAATCTCGAGGTCTTGCCGACTTTCACCTTCAAGGAGAATTAAGACCAACTGCTCTGAGGAAAGCCTTCCAAGTGGACTCACTTGAAAAATATCATCATGTGTGTAGCTCGTTCCTGCAAAACAGATGCTTCCATTAGTCATCAGAAGGACATAAGATACATTATCATAAGATATACTTTGGCTTGTGATTACTTTATTGAATACTTAGCAAGAAGGGAACCAAATTAAGCTAAAATAGGACCAGAATCATATCAGAACAAAAGATAAATTAGGAGGAAAACAACAGAATTCCGAAGAGGAAAAAAGTAACCAAAAGCAAAGAAATGAAAAGAAAAAAAAGGGGACCCATTTTGATCCATATCAAAGTGGGGTGGTTATGCAAGGCATAACAGGTCCCATTCATCTATTTTACCCCATATGTCAGCGGACTCTGGATTTTCCATGGAAGAGCCCCAACCCTCATCATATTTATCTTTATCTCTATCATAGATGGAAGAAAAAACAAGAACCAATTGAAAAAACTTTTTTTTAATTCATACCAACATCAAAATTTGACAATTATGTTAAAATTGCAAGACTCAAAGCAAATATTTTTCCCATATTTTAAAATTTCGAATCTCAAGCACTAAACAAGAATGAAGATCACAACCTTTGCCTCATAATCACAGAATTGGAGAACCTGCAAACAAGAAAATATGAAGAATTGGAGAACGTTATGTTCCAACTGGATTGGACATCTGGTGCAAGTTGGTGACAGTTTATCATTTGAGTTTTCTTTTTTCTTCTTCTGTTCTTAAGCTGAGGGACACTATTTCTATATCACTTTTCATTTAATATATCCCCGATTCCTAAGTTACTCTCAATGACAAGTAAAGTTTTATTTCACAAATATACACAACACCTTCCCTAAAAAGAGCTTAAATATTTCTTCAATTTGAAAGAGGCGGGATATCATAATTGGATTCTTTCTTAAAATGATACAACAAGGAAGAAAGCTGCGGCTTCTTACAAAGCCAATTAACAGTCTACTTTCTAAAGATACAAATTCTAAAAGCGCATTTATTTTACCCAGCGTCTTCTGATTGTAGTGCTAGACTTACATTATTTCATTCATGCAACTTCATTCTTTGCCATTACTGCTTTCATAGAGACTTCCCAGGAAGTTCTTTTTTTTAAGACTGGAATGCTGGAAACCACCTTTTCCCCTTTAGGCTTCTTGACACATTTCACACAGAGAGATTAGTTGTTTTGTAATGTATCAAAAGTAAGACAAAACCCCTTTAAGCATGCAGGGTGGGGTTTTTTAGGGCTAGTTACAAAACAAAATGCCATGTCCATATTACAAAACAAAATGCCATGTCCATATTACATAGTTAAGTCAATCCACAACCAGTGGCCAAAATTATATCAGTAAGTTCAGTTTTCTTTGTACCAACTTTCTATTTTTCATCTTTTCACATCCATTGTAGCAGCTCTATTTTTCCTTATGATCTAGCTCTATTTTGTTTAAAATTTATTTTGGACTATAGATTGGGCTACTTTTCCTTAACAAACAAATTGATTATTTGAGTCATTTTTTCTTCACAAGGCCTTCTCATTCTGCAGGTGCAAATGATTTCTTAAATATTTTAATGAACCTAATTAGTTCAATAACACTCTCGTCTCACATCTTTGAAGAATATGTGATTGTACACTGGCACCTTCAAGTTGAGATAAATCTAACGATTATGATACCTCTATTCAGACAGAAATATGTTTTCTTCTCACTTTCATTATAGAAATTATAGAGTCTAGGAGCCAGGAGTTTTGTATTTGCAAAAGTAGGTCCCATTGGTTGCAGCCCATATGATTAATACCATCAACTGCTTGCCAAGCCGAAATTGTTCTCAATTGTTGTCACTACCTTGTCACTGCATATAACCAACTACTAAGAAAATTGATCTCTCTACTCAATTTAAAAACTTTTGGAACCATGCTCATCTATTCAAATTGCTATAATATTGTCTTTGTCATATTTCAAAACTATGGGAATCATGGTATTTTTTCATTATGTTGAAACAATCATTAAAAATTGATCTACCAGATTAGGATTGAATTGTATGTATTTGGCCTGCATTGCATGGTGGTATATTTTATTATGGCATTGTTGTTCACACTAAGGTTCAAACCCCTGTTGGAGTGTTGGCTGTTGAATGGTTGTATCCAGTTCAGTCTGGGTCAAAAGTTGCCACCTTTGAATAAAAATTGTGGGTGTATTTGAGGATTTGAAAATGCAAACAATGCATCCACAGCAATGTAATTTAGTTGGTGACATGATCATTGAAAATCAATATGTGCAATGATTGATCAAAGTATTTGTTCTTGGATGCATATTATCTTATAGAGGTTGCAAGTATTATCATTCTAAAGCTATTTCTTGATGGTAATCTTAGTCGTGTCTATCCAATGAATATTGTTCAATTCTCCCTACTCTAAAAATTGATGTGTGATGGCAGATAATTTCTCTTATAAGTGATAATAATATACATATATTTAATTTTTCTTCATAGACAAATCCAACTCAGAAAATAGATATAGAAGTTTTGAAAA
The DNA here is from genome assembly GCA_007258455.2 of Sequoia sempervirens. NCBI lineage: Eukaryota > Viridiplantae > Streptophyta > Pinopsida > Cupressales > Cupressaceae > Sequoia > Sequoia sempervirens. The sequence continues at coordinate 15,765 of VDFB02139921.1, read as the reverse complement.
TTCCCAGTAAACAAGAGAATATGTAGTAAGATTTTAATAAACAATTTGATTTTTGATCGCCATCATCTTCATAATTTTATAGTTCTCACCTTTATCTTCATGTTTTTACAGTTCTCAAATCTTTATTTATTGCAAGAGCACATTGAACATTATTTCCAATATCATATAGAACCTTGAGCTTCTGGATATCAACCAGAAAGAAAAGAGAATAACGATAAATTGTAGATAGACAAGCCACAAAGTATTTTGCAGTCTATTACACCAAAATCAAAATATAAAATCTCTTCCATCCATATTGCAAAGGGCGATTAGCTATCAAATTTAATCATAAATGTGATGATTATCAAAGATTCTACCTTCATCTAACTAGCCAATGGTAATTTCTCACATTCCTTATAAATCTTGGTTATTTGGAAGTAGTTATATTATGTTTGACTTTGGGGATACCTTTGTGCTATCATTAACCTCGGTGCATGCAAAGAGTAAATTTATTTTCTATGTGATATAATTTCACATTAACTAAGTGTAAAGAGTTTGATATTTTACTACTTTCATTCGAATAGAGCACAAGTTTATGAACATTAAATACAAGAGGTAGTCATTATCATGACCCAAGTTTATTAAACCCCCTCCCCCCTCTCTCTGATTGCGTATGATATCCTTATATAATGCATTTAAGAAGTAGGTCTCAAAATATTGTTCAAATCATAATAGACAATGCAAAGAATTGTATGATAGGTATGTTAGTTGAGACATGATTTTCAAATATATTTTGGATACATTGTGTTGTTTATTTGTTCAACTTCATGCTACAAAAGTTAGATAGGAAAAAAAATAGATCAAACAGGTATAATGGTGAGGCTAAATAAATTTAAATGTTCATCATAAACCACTACATATTTTAGAACTTTTTAGATCATTATTACAATTGTAGTTATTGACGAAAATTAAAACACTACAATTTTTTAATTTTTTACATTTCTCTTTAACAACTACAAAATTCGTAATTTTTTAAATGTTAATTGTGTTTTTTCTTTTTTCTATTTTTGATTAAATTGTTGAGACCTGAGTTGCATCCAACACAATTATCTTGAGATGACTTGTAAAGGTAGAAGAACCAAGTTTTCTAACATGGTCATCAGCCAAAATTAGTTCCTATAAACACAATTCAACAATGAGAGAGCAACAAATGTAAAATGGATGTGTTAGGAAATTACCAGGTTGATCAAACCATTTCCTACATAACCCCATGGGAAAAAAGTTACATAAATATAAACTTATAGAATAACCACAATGCAAAGATCAAAGGCATACCACATATTACACAAGGTATACCCTATAAATATCATCAAGAGGGAAAACATGGCCTCCAAAAAGATCCACATTTAATGTATTATTTAGCAATGAAACATTACAATGCATTTACTGAATCTCTATGAATACTTTTGAAACATGAAACTCCTCCAATTCATCCTTGTGTCTAAGCATGTAACTACATATCCCATCTCATGCTTCACATACACAGTCAACAATAGAGTTTAATACGAATAACAACTCACTCAACTTAACCAACCTCAACCACCAACATGTGTTTACTTGTATAGATTCAAGCTCACACAAAACAACCAAGTGATATAGATATAAATAAAATCATGTGTCCTGAAAATAATTATATGAATCAATATCTCACTTGAATAAACAATATAAGTTTTGCTTCTATATGTTTTCTAAAATAAACTATAATATTAGTTTTGTGTGCTCTAAATTTGACCATCGTTGGCATATACCCTTGGATTTAATACTATCATGGTTTAGAATTTATACGTCTCACCAATAGATCACTATAGACTTTAGATATATAGTGCTTTGCGTCTGTACTTTCGAACAATTGTATATAAACAACGAGCACCTGTCTCACTTCTAAATGATGAGTCCTCTTTACATCATGGGTTGTCTCTGAAGGGTGGCATTCGATTGTGTGTCTCCACAAAAAATCAACCACCTGCTTTCACAGATCGAAAGAAATTTGAATTTATTCATAATCCTTGAATCAAATCCCTAACAAGTACAATAATGAGTAGAAATCTTTGAGGTTATTGTCTCCAGTGATTCTATAACTGAACTTATCTTATTTGAGGATTTTGGAATGAAGGTATTCTTAGAATCATTTCACAGAATCATGGCACCACCAAAAGATACAGTTTCTTGATTTTTGTGAACTGACTTGTAAAACGAAATGAGTACAATTGAAAAAGATGACTCTCTCTGCATATGTTTGCTGCTGCATTTATCTGTTTCTAAATGTATCTGGATTATGTGAACAGTTTTGATGTTTTAAGAGGTTGGATTTCAGACATACGCTGAACATTTATCACAGTATGTTTAGTTTCAAACCTCAGATAACTTAGAGAATTAAAGTCTCCATCCATGTGTTAAGCATATTCAAGGAATAGAAGAACTAAAACTTGTAAGAAGGTTGCATGTTATTGGTTGCAGATTAACTAGATCAAAAAGTTAAATGTTGAATCATTGATAATTAATCAAGGAAGCCCATTGTCTAGAGTTATTCAGATTTTCTGCAAATAATGTTCTAGAATGCTTACAATACAAGATAGAAGTAAATGGGCACACCATGGAGGCTGTCAAGATAATATCAATAAATTCAATGATAGAGTGGTACGCCATGGGTTATCTCATACACAAGAGCCTTCTTTACCAATAGGGGATATAGAAGTTAAAAGGAACTTTTCAAACATGGTAATGTCAAGATGTAGCTTATAAATATCAAATTTTTGTTTGGATAATATATAAAATACAATTATAAATGTTAAACTCACAATTATGGAGTTCAAGATATTAAAAAAATTGAACAAGAATTAGATATTAGTGTAAACATGTTATACATAAGTTTATAAGCATTTTAAAAATTATTCATGAATGACAATTTAGTTTACTATTGTTCTATTATTGTTAAAATATCTAGTAAGGAATGTAATCCAATTGACTAGTATCTTAAATAGAGCTTGTCTCACTTAATCATTTGTATCTTTCCAATTTTTTATATTAGTGCTTGAATTCCATAGTTAGTAAGCCTCTTTGATTGTTCTCCACACTTTTTACATGAAAAGAATAGTCATTTTTCCTAACACCTAGATTTGTTACTCAAGTCTAACATAGGTTACATTGTGGACCCATAATTGATAAATCTTAGGATCTTTTTCACATCTTTAACTTTAGTGAAAAAGATATTTAAATGAGTTGAATGTTTTTTAGGATTAGACATGGGGACATGTCAAACCTAAAGGGGAGAGACAACCTGTAAAATAATCATCAAAACCATTTATTAGATTGCAAATTTATACTAATGTTTTTTTATTATACACAATCTAATAGTGTTGATTTGATTTCATGGGAAGGTCTCCAACAATAACTATTATGGTCCACTTGAGGATATCCTCAGAGTTCTAACGATATAATTCATCTATAAATTTACTTGAACAAATCGTCATCCCTAAATTTATGCATGGTAATATTTATAAATTTGTCAATTTCATTGAACAATCTAACAAATGTCACATAGTATAGGTTGTTTCTTATTTTTGAACGCATATTTTGGTTGTTATGAACTTATGGCTTGAGAGCATCACTTTGTGCACTTTAGTTTAAAATGGTTTTTGATTAATTACTACTATTCATTGATTTAATATTTATTATAATTCATTATTGTAACAGAAAATTTTGAAAACTCTAAGCGAGTATAAAAAAGTGCCAACCCATTTTAAGAACATTGACTATTAATCAATGTTTGGGATTGAGAAAATAAACCCAAAAGACTTTGAATTGTGAAGGAATAATTCATTTTTAAGGCATAGTCATAATTAGGTGGCTTAGAGATCAATCATGTTGTGAAGAAATTTAGATGGAAAAGAGGAGGATAACATTGTAGGAGATTAAGTCAATTCAATTAAAAAAAAGAAAGATTAGGTCTAACATATTTGAGTGATATACTTTTGTCCATGATAATAAGGGATTCTTTGTACCATTTTTGGGTTTTTTTATAGCACTTTGTTACTAGACTTGATCAACCCAATAAACTTTTATATGTGGTTTGTACATGACAAATTATTATTGATTACATGAGCCTTCGACATTATGTAGAAATTATTTGTGATTAAGTTAAGTATTATAAACAACTTGTTGGTAGAAATAAGCTAATTTATATTACATTTTTGTTGGATTCATACTTGCCTCAAACCTTTGTTTCAACAACTAGATGAAATGGTATTAACTACATTTAAAAAGATAATTGTGTATTTGTTTCCATTCAATTGAATTTGATATATGACAAGTGAATATTTATGTTATTTGAAGTGCATAAAATAATTATTGAACTTGTGAATTTAAAATGAAATTGAAAAGGATTATTGAAAGATCTATGAATTTAAAGAAAAAATATAAGATGAAATCAAAATAAAATTGAACCAATATGATGTTAAAAATACTATGTGAAGAATGAATATATTTATGGCAACTATTTATTTGTTTATTATGTATTTTCTAGTATGTGTTTTTTATTTTAACTATGTATGTTTTTATGAATCAACATTTTGAATCACACTCAGTGATCCATCATCAATTTCCTCTTCTTGATGATGGATCATTGAGTGTGATTCAAAACATCAATTTTGAAGAAAAGAATGATGTGGAAAAATTGATTGTTTATTCAGATGCTTGCAGCAACATTTATACAAGCAGAAAATGGGAGGCAAGCAAGCAATTAACAAAATGGTGTGTAGAACAGTTCAACTGTCTACCCTCAACTGCATAACTGCAACTATCCGTAAACAAGAGTAAAAGACAATGTGATAAAATATAGTTATGCTAGCATTCTCCCCTTATTGCATTGTTCATGAAACCACAAAAACACCTTGCCTAGGGACCCCCCCTTAAGTCTTACAAAGCAAAACTTGCTAATTACAAAAAATATGTATACATTCTTAAGAAGATTTTCCTTCTAAAGAAACAAATCCTGAATCAGGTGGAACTCCTCCAGAAGCTCTGAGCCAAATTCTTGAGTTCTTCCTCCCATGAACCTTCTAAATTATAGACCATAGTTATTGGACAACCACCCTCCAAGTTGTCTCCTTGACCCTCGTAAAGGTATAACCCTTGGTTCAAACCGTAATTACTAGACAACCACCCTCGACAAGTTGTCTCCTTAACCCTTGTAAAGGTGTAGTCCTTGGTCATAGTCTCATGAACTATCTGAGCAACAATCCATACTGAGCTCTTCACCAAACCTTGTCTCCAAAAGCAAACTTCACAATACATGCATCTTAAAATCTATCAACAATAACAAAAAAAAGAAAATAAAGCCAAAAATGCTTGTTATACAAAGCATCATCTCCAAGTGAGAAGCTAACTTGAGATAATGGAAATTCCTCCATCCTCTAGTGCCACTAGCCTCCAATAAAGTGAAGGCTTATGGTACTAATGTAGGATTAAAACCACCAACACCACAAGAGTCGTTAATAACAACTTCATCATCTAATGAATCCTCATTTTTAATGCAAGAAAAGTTATTAAAAATAACTTTATCATCTAAAGAATCCTCATCTTGAATGCAGGCAAAGTTTCCTATATCTAATCCATCTATGAGTTTCCCTTTAAGATCACTAGCTCGAATTTTACAAAATCTTATTGTGTGTCCCTTTTGCTTACAATAAAAACATACATTTTCTCTTGTACCTGACCTTTTATTGTTTCTTCTTGAATATAATGCCTTCTCCAGTTGAGAAACATCTTCTGAATCTTCTGCATTTGTTCTCTTTTCTTTTGCTAAAAGAGTTGAAATCATATCTTCTAAATTTTGAGAGGTTATTTGGCTAGGGTAAAAATAACATTAATATACTTTGAAGACAAACTATTTAACAATATAGCTCTAGAATCATCATCTACCAAAGCCTTGACTTCTGCTAGTTGTCTAAGAAGAGACCTCAAATTACTTATGTGATTTGACACTGTAATTTCATCTTCCATTTTGAACCTAAATAATTAAAGTTTTAAAGAGAGCTTTGCATTAAGTGCTTTTGCTCCAAACAACTTATTTAGATCATCCCAAATTTCCTTATGATGATTTGTCCAAATCTATGTGATGCAATTCAGAATCAAAAAGTGCAAGACCAATAATTGCCTTGGCTTTATCATCTCTACCATTCCAATCAAGTAACTTATTTGTATCTATAAGTGGATTTCTTTTTCTGCTTACTATTCCTCATAATTTTTTATTCATTAGTTGCATTTGAATTTTCATTTTCCAAATATGAAAATTAAAACTATAATACTTATCTAACTTATCTACTACAATCTCCATAATGATATATCCCCTAAAATCTTAAATCTCACATAATAGCAATTTTGCACTCACTGGGATTGATGATTCTAGAACAATTAGAAAGAATAATGACAAATACTAGGGAACGCATCAATAGCTGTATTAACTTCATGCATTCGCAAGGTAGAAAGTGCAAAAATAGGTCCACTTCAAAAAAAAATTGGGCTTCTTCATAAGTGAGTTAGGACCTTAAAAAGAAAATTTTTGCTTCTAGGTATTTAAAACGCGCCTTGTGGAACCCGTAAAGCAAAAGGTGCTCAAAAAGGGTGTTTTTAAACCTCTATCCCCTACATCTTTACCTCTTCACCAGTAACCGTTCATTAGACAAACAATAAAAACCCACAAAAATTTAAGGTGTTTTCAATAGTTTTCAATGTATTTTATTTTTTTGGTCAACTACACATTGAGTAGTGAACATATATTGGTGTAATTTGTAAATTTTTATTGGCATAATTAAAACAATGTAATGACTAAAATGTAAACGGTTATTGAGGGGTTAGGTGAACAAGGAGTAAACAACAATTGGATCATGAACGCAATTGGGGGTTTTTCCTATCCATCTCTGAATAAATGGCTTCAAACACCACTTAATCAGCCTGAATCCTTACAACTAGCATAGTTAACTTCATTATTGCAGACGCCTTGATAGAGTATCTGCAACCTTCTGAAAAACCCATGCGCCCTCTCTCCTGTTTGTAATTCAAAAATAGGTCCACCAATTAGTTAGTGGGCCATGAGATATACCTTTATGGCATTTGCAGCAGCCATTAACCGCCGACCAAAGGGATAGCGATGGAAATTTTGTAACCAGTCCTTTGACCGATTCAAACGCCACACCTCTAGATTCAAGTGTGTCAAGAGTTGCATACTCAAAAGATCATGCCATTTACACAAGTATTCATAAATCACTCCTAAAGCCTCAAAATAAGCTCTAATGGCTTGCAAATGCACTCACATTATTTCTCTATTGTATTTGGATAGTAGAGAGAAATTATTTAGATTGAAATGAACTTGACCTACTTTTATTTTTAATGGACAACAATAGAGGACCACATTATATTTAAAATTGACCAAAAACTTATTATTACCACTTTTTGGTTCCACATGCCCTTCACCTCTTCACCCAAACAATTCACTTGTTTGTAATGCATAATTTAACTACAACACAACTCTATGCATAACAATTCAACACACTAAACTGCCTCTAATCTTTAAGTGTCCTCGCATAGAAATACTTGCTCACATATTTATATGTTAAGCATGGATGAATATGCCTCCATTTTGTTTAGCACCATGTCATTTTTTTCCACTCATGTAGGTTTGGCACTTAGCAACATACAAGTTCAAAACCTATCAAGCCCCTATCCACATGAAAGTTATAACATACACTGATATTTTCTAGCATATTGTTAAATCCTTGGTTGAACTCTTCGTATAAATAGTTATCCTACACTTGAGACATGGTACATACCAACAGCATTATTATATATGTAGATCTTTCATGGAATAAATTGCACTACAGAGTCTTTTGCACTTCTCATTAGAGAATCAAATAACTACAGAAGATATTTAGCATTAATAAGTTTTTGAAAAATTAATTAGCTATGAATATCTTGACCAACTAAATGAAAGGCCATATTAAGATTGAGACAAAACACTTATCAAATGGGAAGGGTGATATTGGTGAGATTTAGGCATTAAAAATTACAAAATGTTAAAAATAATAAAAAGCATAAAAGGCTAAAAATGATGAAAGATAACACTTATGAAAAGGTTCCAATATAAATTAGAATAAAAGAAAGATTGAGTTTAACTTAAATTATTGTAAAGAGAATAGATTGAAAATTTTCAAGCTACTTTTAAGATGGCTAGCATGGATTAGCTTCAAAGTGTTAAATTATAAATTATCACTTTTTAATCTAGTGCTGTGTGACATTCAACCAAATAATAGACTAACCTTTGTTTCAATATAAAATTACAACACAAAATAGATTTGGGTCAATTAAATGATGCAACCTAAATCTTCATGCATATACTTAATTTGCATTGTGTAAAATCTACCTAACAATTTTTGTGGTTTAGAAATCTCGTCATCTAACTTTTTACTATTTGAATATTTTTAAAAAGTCGTATCTACAAGCAGCATTTGGAGTTTAGTAAGTTGGAGATTCTCCCTTAATTCATGTAGTATGCCTATCTATTACTAAACATGCAAACAGTCGATCTACCAAAAATTATTTACATATCCTTCTTAAAGAAGGAATGTAAATTAAACATTAAAGCTCCCAAATCTAAATTATAGATATATGAAAATAAATTTAAAGATATCCCTTTATACATCACCTCTAAAGATACTTCCCATCAACACTATTTAAAATAACCAAAATCATTGATTCTCAACAATATAAAATCAAATTTAAGAAAAGAAAAAATATGATTTCTGAAAAAATGTGTAGACCTAATTTATTAAGTTCAGAAATGTACATTTCTTAGTGAAAATACACAAACATACTTCTTAGGGCATGTCCCCATGCAGCTGCTTGGCTTATTTTGGCTAGCAGTCACTGCTCAAATTTTTTAGGAATAATTTGTGGGGCTGGTGGCCCCATGAATTTTAATTTACTGCTTATTTTTAAGCAGTCATCTAAAAAAATTGTAATTATTATTTATTTTCATGTATGAATGAAAAATTGGAGAGAAATAAAAAAGAGGGAAAGAAATTTATGGAGCCACCTCACAGCTTTTTAATATGCAGCCACTGCTTATTTCCAGCCCCCATTTTTTTTCCACAGCTTATTTCCAATTCCTAAACAATAGCTGCTCCACTAAAATAGGTAAGATTCTAAATTATCCTTTTCCCAGAGTTTTAAATTTGCATGGGAACACTCTTGCTGCTTAAATATAAGCAGAAAATGCACTTAAGCAGCTGCATGGGGACAGGGGTTATGTAGATACACAAATATACCTTTCTTGTTGTAAATACACCCTTGTACAGTCCATCATACGAAAACTACTTTCAATTCTTCGCTTCCTTTGTGAAGCCACAGAAAACTAAAAACAGAGCAAAAATTGAAATAACATTGCAGGAAGTTTTGCCTCTGAAACCTTTCGATCAGATTAGAAGCTTTAAGCAAAATCCTCATGTTGCCTGCTCATGTACAGACCTCAGCCCACCTTCACATCAAACAGTTTGGATTGCACTTTGGACTTGGGAATGATGATATTTAGAACGCCATTTTTAAATAAAATAAAGACCAAAACAGCATATATATAAACATGAAACAGATTTGCTAGAACGTTGATCATATATTTAGAATGTTCAAGTCCCAATACTTCGGTAGAAATGTCTGAAAAATATGGAAGGATTGACAAGGCATGTGAACTGCCAGTGAGATAAAAGGGCCATGATCTGGCATTGATAGTGCCTGCAAACTGTTTCCGCCTATCTGATACAGCACTTCAAGGATCAAGACCAGCACATAATAGAATTCATTAGCAAAAAAACCCATGTAGGAATTTTTTGAAAGAGGCCCTTATGGCAAGCGATGTAGATTTTATGTCATGATACAATAAGCATGCTCAGATCAATCTGAACCACTATTAAGACGATGTGATTCCAACTACCAAAAACTGCAGAGGAAAACACTCGGTCAGAGCGAATGTAAATACTAACAGATTATAAATAAACGGAAAAGCTCAAGGTAAGATTCAAGAAGACCAATCAATATTACTCACAGCAAAATTCCTAAACCCGCTTTCATACAGGTCTTTCACAAAGTTGATTTGTCCCACTTACCACAAGTTTCACCAAATCGATCAAGGCCTACAATTATTATTCCAGTTGTCCACTACAAAGAAAACAATTATAATTGATGACAGAAACTACAGATATTTGAGTATACTGCAGACGAAACAGTTATAATTGATTCCAGAAACCCTAGGGAATATGATACAGTGGAGACAAAAAAAATAGCAAACAAAATATAATGGAGTCATTTTCAGACCTTCATGCTGTCACCCACATTGATGACAAATGAATGTGGAAGAGGCATTACGTCCATCAACTTTGGTTCCTTTGGTTGAACTTGGAGAGTGCCCTCCGTGTCCTGATAAAGGATAGTAAAGCAGCCGATATCTGTATGAGAATGCAGGATCTCCTCTGTTGGCATCTTTCCACCTGAGGCTCGCTACTATGATTTTACTGATCTTGCTTGCCAGATCAGCCACAGAGACAATATATGTTCGAATTGCCTCACTGCCAAAACACCGTTTAAATATAACACACTGAATGAATTTTAATTGCCAATATGAAGAGTTGAGTGCTGAAACTTTAAGCTACAGAGTGGCGAATGTGTCAATTCCACTACCATTGGTTACAGTCATGCGCAGATTCCATTCCAATTCCACTACTGTCCGTTACAGTCAACAAGATTAAAACCGCCAGCAATGCCTGTCAATTTTTGCCTGAGGTGTTTTTCTTTACACAGACTCTTCCATCCCGTCTGTGACTGTAAGAACGCCTCTCAGTGTAACAAGATATTTCTGCTAGAATTTTGAACAACGAATTTATGGGAAAGCTCGTCTTCATAACTACTACAATTATTTTGAAATTTTTTTATTAATCTAAATTCTAAGTTACTGACAAGCCCATGAAAAAGGTCTTGATATGATTTGATTCATACAGATATGAAATTGGATATGATTCGATCTTAAATTTTGTCCAGGATAATGGTGCATAGGGCCTGTGGATACGGGCAGGATACAAAACTCCACCTGTGGGTTAAAAAATTTGTACTCCGATATGTACCCGACCAAATCCAACTATTTGAATGCCAAAAAAATAAAGAAAAAGAGCAGAAACTGTGATGGGCACTTTGCAATGATAATCACACATCTATTTGTAAATGCTTCAGCCATCAAATCTCTCGCTCAGCTCTGTTTTCCAGTCTTTACTTGGTTCAGGCCACTATTCCTGGTCTTCTTTGGAAATACTACCAGCAATAAGACTTCTAATGATGGAATTCAAATATGGAAAAGAGAAGTTATGCTTCTTTTGTATAGTAGACAACTTTAGTTCCTTCTCCTGGCATTCTACAGAAAATAAAAATCTCTGTTTTGTGTTGTAGGTATTGATTTTAAGACATTACACAGTGACAAACGAGGTTTACCGTGATGATAAATGGCTGCTGTAAGAGATTTTGGTCACAAACTTTATTACTGTGATACCATTTTGATATTCTCCTATGAAACACTACCCCTGTATCCATATGAACAAAATGAAAGTAATTTATTATTTAATAATGAAGAGATGAATTCCTCTAGATCATCCTTTAATTATATGGATATGTATACCAAATGTTATAGAAAGAGCTAATAGCTACAGACATATCCCCTTTTATTTTATCAATCAATAATAACTAATGATTAAGGGTACATAACACCTAAAGTCTTTACACCATGGTACATTGTACAAGCATAATCATTAATAAAAGATATTAATATTTAAAGAAGACCACCACAAAAATCTGCAAAACAAAACAAGAAGATACTGTAGGAATATGTACTACTGCCAAGGAAATCATAAGTAAAGCTTTATCAACACAAAGTCTTTGAAGCCTGCTCTTAGGGTTTGTATTTTATATGCATGCTCAAACAATCTGATCTTGCTTTCCATAAAAATAAAGAACATTATATAATCCTCTGCAACATGTATATGAGCTTCTTGATTTTTATATGTTTTTGTATTAATGTACTCCAACCCCCAAAAAAAAATTTTGACCAACTCGCGACTGGATTCTCGCACTGCATCTCTAACCCAAACGAATCAGTAACCTAGATCTAAATTTTAATAATAACTTTAACTTCTAGATGTTTGCTCAATATTTCATGATTCTAGGCTTACCCCTGGCAGGCCACCAATAAAAAAATCTGGATGTATTAACAGCTAATGTGGGCAGATAATATGATCACCAGGATTAAGCATATGGACTAAATCTTAATTAACAACTTTAACTTCTAGATGTTTACTCATTATTCATGATTTTAGGCTTACCCCTGGCAGGCCACTAATAAAAAAAATCTGGATATATTTAGCAGCTAATATAGGAAAATAATATGCCACCAGGATTTAGCATATCCATATAGATACTACAAAGCAATTTGTTCGAATGGAAGTTAACAGTCGTCATCATAATGCTACCTGTCAAATTCTAAGCTTGCTGTCAAGTACTTGAAATTATTTCCTATTTACAACTCTCAAGACTCTACCATGGATATCAAGAATCTTCATCCAAATATCAATCCTAGTGAATTGTTTCAATGAAAGTTTTCCTATGAGAAAATATTGATGTCCCAGATTGAAGCCTACGATAAATACAATACCGTTTAGAATTTCATCCCAAACAAGGTAATTAATAACAGATTTATATAGCTGCGTGTACAGGAATGTAAATAAGGGCAAGCCAGATAAATTTGCCAGATTGCTCACAATAATATGCTGGTTGGCCATGTTAAAAACATAATTGGTGACAATACAGAATATAGTCAATATCAGAGTAGATTATGGTCTTCAAAATATTTTTTCTTTTGGAAACATAATCCTCCAACAGAAAAATCCCACTCCATCCTGAACTTGTAAACTCTTTGCATATAAAGATTAAAGAAAAACATCTAAAACTACCAATTTTTGCTAGATACATTTCATCCACTAGAATAAAACTATAGATCTATTTTCTTTCTTGATTGGAAATCATTTGCTCTTACTGAATAAGAATGTTCGTGAAGCTGGTGTTTATCCCTACTTTGAAATTACATTTGTCATCTAAAGAAATTTTATAGAGAACATTTGAGCAATTAGAGTTTGATACTTATGTATAATGTTGTGAAAAGGCAGAGCATGTTGCAACCTTCTACAACACTCTCAAAGGCTGCTCAGCAGATACAAAGCTTGTTTCTTTACATATGAATCTCACTTTGACAGTGAAATATAGCATCATCCCATAGAAAACAATTAAGAAACTAAGCTGGCACTATAAATGGTTAGATCAGCACCCTTTGATAACAGATATATTACAGACAGTAACAGAAGGAAGTCAGATAGAGACAATTTCCTTCCTCTATTTACAATGACAGAGCCACCAATGCACAATGAAATTGTGTTACCTATCCCCACCCTTTTACACCATCAGGGTCAAAGATGTTTAAAAAAAATGACCCTTAAAACAATAATGTGAGACTTATCAGGCTATAGAAGACTAAAATAAAGCTATGAAAAGCCTACCAACTATCCTCAACAGCAACAGAACGATGTCTGACATTCAATGGCACTTCAGGTTCCAGTTCTGGTTCTGGCTCTGGCTCTGGTGGTTGGAACTCAGGGGAATCAATGTCAGCCAAGTTCTTAAGGTCAACAATCGATAGCTCATCCAATCTTCTCACCACCAAATCTGCTGCTCCAAGTTCATACACAGGATGTTTGCCTGCAACAGCAACACACTTCATGCAAATATCATGGGCTGCTTCCACACTTGTGTTTGAGTTCCCAAAAACAATGCACCGCTCCGCTATAAATTTTAAAAGTTGTGCTGCATACATGAACATCTCTGGGTCTGGCTTACCCCTACACACATCTTCTGCTGCCACAACAACATTGAAGAACCCCTGCATGCCAACAGATTCAATTGCTGCTTCCAAATACTCTCTTGGCCTTGTGGAGGCAATTGCAATTGGTGTATTATAATCCTTCAATGTAACCACAAGATCATAAGAGCCAGGTCGAAGCCGTTGAACGCCACCCTGCATATTATGATATAATTCCTCTCTCCTGGCAGCCAATCTTCTCACTTGCACGGGATCCCTTGACCAGCAGAGCACCTCAGATATAACGTGTTCACTTTTCATCCCTTCCATTCTTTTTAAGTTGTAAGCATGTGGAGGTCTTTGACCTTCTTCCTGTGCAAGTGCTAACCATGCCTTGTTATCCAAGTCAGAATCATCTTCAACAATCACCCCCTCCCACTCCATGATCACCGAAAACCAACCACAACCCATACGCTGCATCCGCAGTAAAGGATTGGCCAACGAAGGATCATCTGCTCTATTGGGAGGGGGTCTGGGTATTGTGCTCAAACCACTGCATCTCATATAATACCCTCTTCCAGACTTTGCCTTTCTGTCATCTGGTAGAAAGGCTTGTGTTGTGTTTTCCACTGAAAGTGCATAAACACCAATTGCCCTAGACTGTTGAAAGGGCTTCAATTGAGAGCTTCTTTTTGGATTTTTCTCCACTACAGTTACCCCAGGAGTCCAGAGCCATCTATCAATCACAGGAGCAATAAAAGGAGATATACTAACAGCACCATGTCTCCTTTCTTCAGAAGCCAATCCTGGTAAACTCAAACTTTTTCTATATACTGGCACATTTTCTAACTTTGGCCCGCTAAAACTACTATAGTTGTTAGCATAAATCATCCCCTTCGGCCCATAATTTTCCCTTATACGGAGGCCAGGCAAGTGCCAAGCAACAACCAACCCTGCCATTTCTATATATCGCCAACCGCTGATTTTATCCCAATTATATCCCGAGACAGGTGACACTAAAAGCAACAGTTTTGACTACAAGACCACCATTCACATAATCAATTTTAATAATGCAGTCCACATTTCAGATTCTCTTTGTGATTGAATGAACCGAACTAATCTGTGTTGTATAAAGTGGTCTGAAACCTAGTGACAAAGCCTCTATTTATCTAGTCAAATAAATTTTCCCAGAAACCCATTTACGGCAAGGCAAAAGGGTATCCAATTATGCTACCAAATCCAAAATTTGAAATCAAATCAAGGATCAGTCAGAATTTCTTCTGTAATTCACCCTAAACACCCCCAATTTTAGAAAAATAGTAAAATCGGCTCAACCAAAGCCAAATTTTGTAACAATTGCTTCTAGGGACTAAAATAACCCTATTTTGGCTTCTTGTATCTTCTAGATATCCCGAAACAACTTTTATCCCATCCAGAGTTTTTTCTTTCGATTGATCCGATATAAAACTATACAAATTTCGGGTTTTTGACAATTTATAGCTCCCTGCCTGAACGTAAACAGAAAGATAACCCAAAACGGAGGGGAAAATGTAATTATGTACTAAGACGCTAAACTTTTATCAGCCGACAGAAGAAACCATTGGATTAAAATTTCTCAATGTAAACCGCACCTGGAATTGGTATCAGAAGCTCTCGAATTCTTCAGAATTATTTGATCCCGTCGGCCGACAAGTCCAGCTAAAAATTCCACGGGCAACACTTAAATTCTATATTGCAGTACAGAACGTTATATACATTCAGAATATATAACATATACACATACCATGCCGGCA
>VDFB02139920.1:0-23339 GCA_007258455.2 Sequoia sempervirens | reverse complement strand
CACATTTCATGTAATTTGAATTTAGGTCCACCTTATGTCATCCTGGCTATTTGTGGATCCCTGACTGACATAGAAGAGTGTTAATGTAATTTCATGTATATATTTCAAATGTTTAGATGCATTGTATGAGTATGTGTGTGTGTTCACATGAATTAGATCTACACTTGTGTGAAGAAGAGTTAGTTGTTGGTGCAAATTGAAGAGAAGGTGGTAAAGATAAAAGGATGAGTTACATTTCTGTGTGTGCACTATTATCAGAAGATCATATGCAGTGACGAATAGTGTCAACTATGACTCTCACACATGTGTTACTTTAGAGATCCACAAAGTTGTATATTTGTAATCTAATAGGACTATTGTTCTACCTATTATACCGATTCAATTAGGGATTGGTGTCTTTATTAGGCTAGTGCCTACAAACACAATAAAGCATTGGTTTCTCTACTAGGTTAGTGTCTACTTCAATGTGTAAAATCCACTTGTTTATTTCTGCATTGTGAGGCTAGATTTGGACAGTAGATCCAATCAGCTATTCTCACCGTGGTTTTTCCCATCTTGCAGGATTTCCTCATATATCTGGTGTTCATCTGGTGCTTTATGCTTTTATGTTTTAATTGCTTATGGAGGGCTTGTTGTGAAGAATAAAGAATAACATATTCTGGTAATTGTGGTAGAGTTAATAATTTTGAATAGATTTGATCTACTAATTCATCGCCTCCCTCTCAGTAGATTGTGTTCCCTTCATAGGAGAGGTTACAAGTATAAATAAGTATCTTAAAATTCCAACCATAGTTGCACATAAAAAATAATAATACAAAAATAATACCTACCATCTCCAAGTATGGATGTTAGAATCAACTACAATAGGAGTTTGGAACTAACATTAGAAATGGTATGGAATCAATAAGAATAAAGACATTAAAATAAGTATCATAGTACTTAGAGAAACCACAACAAGAAGGATAAAATCAAGGTTTCAAGGATAAAGACCATTGATAAATTTTTACACATACACATTGAGGAAATTCCCCATTCATTCATAGTGGATTTCCTAGTATACATATTAAAAATTATTACCTAGATAAAACAAAATTGAAGATTGTCCATTATATTGCTCAATATTAGAGATGATAAGGAGACTAAGAGCATAAAGATGATAAAAAATGCATTTAAAGATGGATGAAGAAAAAGATAAGTATGTCGTAAGGAATTTAAATGCTATTAAAAAATTAGACATGAAGGACCAAGTACTACCACTATATTTGAGCAATTGGTATCTTGATCCTACTCGTGAGAGGATGATAATAGAGGAATCTAGGGAGTTTTTGTAATCTATCGAAAAGGAGGAGTTACGAAGCATATCATTCAATGATGCAAAAAGTAAGGCTTAAATAAAAGATTAATATTCAAAGAAAGTAGAAGGTATACATGGTGAATAAGAAGGATATTTCACACAACATGATAAAGCTATTTTAATTGTTAAAAAAATTATTAGTGAAACCATCATTGAAGCGGATAGAGAAGTTTGTTTGGTTTGTTCAATAGGTAGAACTATAAAATTAAATTATTAATATGGATATCATCTTGTTATGAACATAAAATTGATGGCCCTTTTGACTCTATAGTAACTATTCTATTATGAGAAGCTCAAAAGCAACAAAGAATAAAAAAATCCAAATCATCTTAATAATTCTAAGTTTGTTGGATTATGATGATACAAACACCAATAAAATTATTCATTTATACTAAACATTTTAAACATTCAAAATATATTCATACATATAATATTCTAAATGAAAAAATCTTAAAATTACCACCAAAAGTTACAAGTGATGATAAATAAAAATATGATTAAAAAATAAAATCAATAAGAATCCTCTCATTCCAAACTCAGAGACAATGGTATCAATGGAAAAGGGGCAACGAAAGCCAT
The DNA here is from genome assembly GCA_007258455.2 of Sequoia sempervirens. Lineage (NCBI taxonomy): Eukaryota > Viridiplantae > Streptophyta > Pinopsida > Cupressales > Cupressaceae > Sequoia > Sequoia sempervirens. The sequence continues at coordinate 21,406 of VDFB02139920.1, read as the reverse complement.
ACATGATCCAAAGGTAACCCATTTCATCAAGCTAGAAGATAGCAATAGATCTTAAGTAACCCTGATGCTTTGGTTGACAGGACAATAGAGAAGTTAGGACAAAAAGATAAGTCTTACAGACTAAGACATTTGAGGCTACCATTATAACAAGAGTCCCATCTCTTTCTTACAAGGAAACTAAAAGTATCCAGAATTTGGAAGATTGAGAAGACTGTCAAATTCGACAGTTGTGCAACTCTTCAATGGATGACAACTAATGTACTTTATTGACCGACCTTGGATGCAAGGAAATAATAAAGTGAAACCATTGAGGATGGTTAAAAGAGATATAAATCTTCAGCTCTTTTACTTGAGGAGAAGATCAGTTTTGTATTAGATTGAAGATTTTCTGCAAGAAAATATCTAGAAATAGCTTCAGAAATATTTATCATGTAATAGCTTCTAATTCAAATACTGAAATGTAATTGTATCTAGAAGCTGTTATAGTAAGATACTGATTACTCTGTTGTATACTATACTTACAATTTCAAATTTCTCTGAGTATAAATTTTGAAGGAAACTAATCAAATGAAAGATAATAAGCACTTCTCTAACTATAAAGTTATAGCAAAGATGTTTATGCATGTTTTTTCATCTGGTTGGAACAAGTTGGTGACTCCTGAAAAAAGTTGGCATTTGAGAGTAGCTGTTAACTGCCCACACAAACAACTTGTATATTTAATTATAAATTCACACCTTGCCAACAATTTAAGCTCTTCCATCTTTTAACTGTCCATTCACTCATTATCAATAACCTACTTGTACAATTTAAAAGCTGCAGCAGTATGATAGTTATTACTTTTCCACTGAGCATGCCTCTCATATGACATATTTGTATCATTACTAAGGACAAGTACCCTTTCTAATTGACGAATTCATGTCATTGAAACCCATTTTTCTTTTCTGGGTAGCCTGCCATTGACTTTAGGTGTTGTCATGGCCAATAAAGGAAATGTGAAGTAAGAAGATATGGTGCTTTTTATTTATTCATGTGTGGCGTTTCTCTGGATATTCATGTGCTTTGGCCTGATGAGAACAAATACCTTTTTCCTGCGAATTGATTAAATGACCTTGGCCGATGTAAGGAAACCAGCACCAAAATCTTGCCTTTAATGTGTAGGTAACCAACCTTAATCTAATCATATAACAGAAATGTAAGCCATATTGGTCATATCAGCACGGCTAATTATTATCCCAGTTAGCTTTTCTGTTTATATTCAGATGTGAATTCAAAGCTTTAAGGATTTGTTCACACTTAAAATAAAAGCCTAGTGTGAGCTGGGTTTTTAAACTAGATCGAAATATGCAGTTTTCAAGCAAAAACATAATATATAGGAATTGCTTTCAATATTTTTTTCCATCTTCAAGAATTTTTTGTTTTTGTTAAGATTGTTAGAAATATTCGCACACAGTGTACATGATTTTAAAAAAGGAGAAAAGAGTTTTCTTTTGAAATGGTGTAATTCTATTAAAGTGGCAGCCAAAAGGAAAAAGGACCTCTATATTTTAGAACATCCTATCAAGCAACATGAGCTGAAATATACTGAGAACATTCTATCAAACAATCTGGTCTTAGATAATGTCATTCCATGTGGGTTGGTTTAAGATGAGCTGAATATATAGGAGGAATAGAGGTTAGTGATTTAGAACAAAAATATTGAGAACATCTTATTAGGCAACCTAGATCTACATAAGGCCATTCCATGTGGCTTGATCGTAGATGAGTCTACATGATGTGTAGCCTACTCATGAACTATGCCATGCCACTTGGCATAATTCTATTGATGTAATTTTGTATAGAATTTATATGACCTTGGACAACACACTAGTATAAGTGATTGTGTTGAAAATCAAATAGATGTTATATGACAAATGGAAGATTGTTGCCTTCTTTCAAAGAAGTCAAGCCCCTTAGAAATTCTACAAAGATTAAAAAAATAACAAGAAGAGACATAACTAATGTAAATGATACATATTTTGAGGTTGTAACTAAGACAAATGTGTTTTTGGCTGATTTTTTTGAGAATGCTCAATTCTAATAATTGACACTTCTGATCACCTTGTATATTTCTTAAAATGCATGTTCCTACACACTTAATATAAACTTTTGGAATGTTGATCAATGGGGAAATGATTATATTCTAAGGAAGTTGGCTTTAGAGAAAGAAAAAGTGATATTTGAAATAAGTGTTTAGTTAGAAAAGTGATCCTAGGGTTTAACTAGGATTAGCTACTTTTCACATACAAAACATTGGAATTTAGATTGGCAAGGGTATGAGATTGACTTGCAACCTGAAAGGTGAGTCAATCAACCCTAGATCTAAATTCTTTGGGGGGTTGGAAGTGAATTTTAGATGAAATGCAAAGATGCAACTAGTTAATTATGAAAATGTAATGTTTTGTCATGAATAATGACAAACATGAAACTGACTGGAAAATTTGAGTCCTAGGAAAGCAAGAGGAAAATACAGAGGTACATGCCCTATGAATTTGACGCAGATTTTGTTGGACATGGCCACCCAAGGTGCCCTTGTCTATATGACTAAAATTGAAATCTTCTTTCACAGTCCTCGGGTACCTGATCAGAGGCTTGTTCCTTCAGATCTTGCTATCAGATCTTCATCAGTTGCTGAGATAATTGTTTTTGTATCTTGTAAAGTTGAAGGGTTTCAATTCATCAATGATCAAATGGTATTCAATCTTCCTCCAATCTTCTTTAGATTTGTAACCTGCACATTCAAAAGAAGGGGAAGGGTTGTGTCATATAGGGGCTTGCCTTGGTCAAACGCCATGTTGGTATTTCTACCTTCACAATGGAAAAATTGGTGATAGAGAGCTTATCCTTTTGATGGATAGAGGATAAATGATAAATGAATAATGAATCAACAATTGGATGCAACTCACCACTCAAATCTGATTTCCTTGAAGGACTGAATTTATGCACATCTCTTCAAGGCTTGATTGCAATTCAGATTGGCTTGTTTTGAAGGCCTACAAGTGTTAGTCCTCACAAAATAAATGATCACAAAACATGAAGAAACTTACATGAAAACATGATGAAGGCTTGACATGATGCTTAACTAAAAATAATGCTGCAATAATGCTCATAATCTACCCTTGACTGCCCTTGATTGATTTTAAAACTACTTTCCTCAATAGTTTTTTCTCCCATTCATAAATTGCATCCATCATAAAATTGATTTTATGTTCAAAATGAGAGGAAAACATGCTTTTATATGCATTTTAATTGATGTTTTTTGGTAGGGGCCAACCTAGGGTCATTTTCAAATCATAAAAGCCCGCTAATCAAAATTTTAAACTTTCAAAAAAAATCTTTTTGGACAAGCATACCCTTGGAAAACTTGTTCGACACATTTTGGCCCAAATTTATAGGGATTACAGGGGATTAAATATATTTTAGTTATCTAGCCCTAAAATTGGTAAATTATTATTATAATTAAAGTTATAGGTAAAATAAGGTGTCAAGGTAGTGTGAAATTATCAAGGGTAACAATTACGATGCTAAATTTATCCCCCACTTTAGTGAGAGTATGAACTTATGCTTAGACTCACACTAAAGTAGAAACATGTCAAGAGGGTTTCAATTATCCAAATATTGAAGAGATAGGATGACCATGAATCTAGGGGGAAGCGTGAGCCCCCCAGGCTTCAAGATCCTATGGCAAGACAACATAAGGACAAAGGAGAACACATGTGAAGTGAAATGCAATATGACAAACATGAACCATACACGATGAAGACATGTAACATAAAAACATAACGTGAACATAAACATGATGAAAACATGGTGCAAGCACATAACATTCAATAATTAAAAAACAAAAACACAAGGTTAGTACTAAAAAGATTTGATTCGATAAGGAAAAGAGACCTCAATCTTAAATTTGTCTTAAATACCAAACACCATCCATTGAATGTGTTGTTTTAAAAAAATGGTGCTCTCATAAGGATGTAAAATCACTCATGAGCTACATGGATCTACTAGCTAGAAAGCTACATTATGCTAGGTTTCCATGTGATATGATGGGTTCCACAAGGCTAGAAAGTTCTTTTATGCTAAGAAACTCATGAAACACATGGCTCCACTGGCAACCAAGTTGTGTTATGCTAGGTGGTCATGTTAAAAATGCCCTAAAATCATAGACCAACAAACTCCATTATGCTGGGACTATGCAAACCATGCTTCAGGGAGCGCAAAAAAATCACCTCAAGGGGTGCGCAAAGTTTAATGTCATAAGGGATGAACAAATGCTTAACATCGTAGGGGACGAATTGATAACCACACCTCAAGGGGGCATTATAACACCACCATAACTAAAGGGGTATGTCAATAAGTCAAATCTCACAAGATGTATATATGAAATGACAAGGGGTAATATATTCCCCCTCTTAAATTCCAACATACTTGTGTTGGTATTTTAAGGAAATAAGAGGGGAAGAGGGATCCTCAAGGATAATGAACATCTTCAAAAAATAGTTATTCTTGCCCCCCAAGTGTAGAGACAAGGACAACCATGAAATATAGACTTTTTTTTTTTTCCATAGATGAAATATGGTTTCACTTAAGATTGTATTGCCATGAATGGCAATGAGAATCCCATAAAGCTAGAAATGCCACATAGTGAGGAGCAACACCATAGAATAAGGATCATTATTGTTTAGAGTAATTAGGTGCATCAACACATGGAAGAGCTCACTATAATCACTAAGTTGTATTTTATTACTCAAGGCTTGACCTTTATTGGTGGAATGACCATGCACTCGATGATATGCACAAAATTGGTTATTGATAAAATTTATTTCATGTTTTTGGAGGAAGAGTGATCAAACGGGCTTTGAGAAGCCTCAAAAAAATATGCTCTTTCTCAATAGTAGGAGATATTCCTTTTTGTGAAGAAAAGCTTACTTGCTTACCACAAGATGTCATAAATACAGTAGATGATAAAGCATTGGATGAAGATGGGGATGAAGGTTGGGAACCTAGACCCTATTTATAAAAGTATGGTATATACTTCACTTGATCCTTATCTTTAAATGTTCCATGTTTGCATTATTTCCATTTTTAGAAATAATTTTGTATCCAAGCTCATAACATCCTTCCAACTCAGATGAAGAAATCATATCTACATGCTCATGAGAATAATTGGATCTTTTAGCAAGCATGCAAATCCTTTTTAAGTTTTTTAAATTTAGGCATTTTCCATTCACGAGGGATGGAAGTGAAAGAGCCCCCATCACCATCATAGGTGATGTCTTTGAATCTATGGATGTAGAGCAAGATTGAGAAAATAAGAATCCTTAGGAGTAGATTGTGAGATTTTGTATTCTCCCATAACGGAGGGCATAAAATCTAATGAACCCCAATCATCATCTAAGATTCTTGTTACAGATGAGAGACAATTAGGATTATCATTAATTTGTATAGGTTTTTCCTTTGAAGTTGGGATTAAAGTATTGAGAGAGTTTGAAGTGCTATGTCTGGCTTTGATTTGTGAATTATAAATTTATTCATGCTTCATCTCACAGTGAAGAGTAGATGGGAATCTCTTCATGGCATGAATCCATGGTCTACCTAGGAGAATATTGTATGAAAGAGATCTCGACATGATATGCATAGGGATAGGAAAAACTATGGGTCCTACCTTAATGGGTAGTGTGATCACCCCTAATGGTTGCTTATTAATGTTATTGAAGCCACGAATATTAACATCATTTTTTAATGCACACAAGACAACTAAGAGGGGGGGTGAAATTCACACTGATCTACTCAAATTTGTATCTCATTACAATTCACTCGCAACAATATCGCATCTACCTTACTTCTTACTCTTTCATACTACCTCTTGCATTGACACCATACATATTTATATCAACCTCTACTTCAAAGCTTTCTCCAATGTCGAACACTAGCCATTATACATTCAAATTTGAAATGGGTTGGTACCCAAACATTCTAGTGGTGGATAGGAATGAAAGATGACCTACATAAATCCTTAATTAGCACCCAAATAGATCCCAACACACTTCAACACGCTCTTACAATCCTCGCATGTAGTGTTCAAACAAGGTCAACCAACACCCATAGAAAACACCATAGACATTAAGTACACACTTTTTTAGATCAAGCCAGTGATAACTTTAAGAAGCCCCCCTCAAAAAAAGGTATAAAATCCTAGTGAATCTTTCATTTTTTTTAGAAAAATATTAATTTTATTGGTGATTTTTTTACTTTTTAGAAAATTTTGGTGAATCTTATAAAATAATAGGAAAATGCATTAATTATGATGGCGAATCTATCTAATTTAAAAATTATTCTCATGGAAAAGTAGGGGCCCAAGGGTGGAAATTAATGATGGGTTGAAGGGGTAAACTATAATATTTACTTTCCTCTATTGTTTTAAAATATAATATAATGGACCTCATTGTATTCTATAAGGTAAAATGTACCCATGATCCATAATTCTCATGGGGCTCAAAATTGTTTTTAGATAATTGATTTAACGACCCTCATTGTACTATGTAAGGTAAAATTTACCCACAATCTATAATGTTCATGAGACCCAAAATTATGGGGCCCATGAGCATTACAAGTCATGGGTACATTTTACCTCATGGAATACAACAAGGGCCATTGATTATATTATAAATCAATGGTGGAAACTAAAGATTAGAAATATGGTCCTAAAGCAACTAATAATTATGATATACCACAATTGGTGAATTAATATAGATTTCTACTATAATTTATAAAATTTAGGTGAATTTGATCAATCTAATCATGTATCAAATATTGTGGAAAAATTTTGAGTTAATTTTTTTAATAAAATAAATTATTTGGCAATTTAAATAACCCTATAATAAAATTTTGTACAAATGTGGCAATTCAAGTCATGTTGTAGCTCAAACTATTAGCCAATTTTGGATTCCCGAATTTCAACTATTAGCCAATTGGCGAATATTTTTCACTAAAAAATTCACTAGATCAAGCTGAAAGTTCTGAAAAGCATAATTCACTTGAAATCAATCTAGAACAATCCATGAATTACTTAAGATTCATCAACCACTTCAACCAAGATTCGCATCAACAACTACTTCAATTTAGAACAACTAGTAACCCTTGTTTGCATATTGATAAATAAAATGTACATTGTACTGCAACAAATCAAGTACAACTTTGGACACAAAAGGATAAAAGCATTATAAAAAACTTCCCAAATCTACACAGCCTGAAACTAAATAGAGGAGAAACGTTGAGCAAATACATTTCCTTGAGACCATAGAGAGCATTACTGAATAACTGGTTCACACACTAGTGAAAATATCTCGCACTATACAATGATCTAGAAGCCCAAATTCTAGATATAAAAACTACTACCAACCATGAGCAATACCTCAGATATACACAAGCATATAATCAACATAGAAGAAACTTCAAGGAACACATCCCAAAGTATACACTGAATACTTGCAAGCCATTGTTTTCTCTATTTATCATTTTTTCTCAAAAGAACTTGGAGACCAAGTACCAGAGACATCATTTCAGCACATTACTTAACTCTAACACACTTCTATACATAGAAACATAAGGATAACTCCATGTACTCATGAAAATTCTTCAACATCTCAATTATACATGCACAAACAACAAACTTCTTTATTACAATTTTCTCAATGTCTTCGACATATATAGTCAATAAATAGTTTCATCTACACATAATTGACATCAATGACAACACCAACCAGTTGACATCAACGACAACACTTTATACTTTCAACAACTCTTAACCTTTCATATATATGGTCCGTCGAGCATAAAATAGATGCTCTTGGTCATCGTACCATGGCAGTGCCTGGAATCATGGTCTCCATCAAAAAAATGTCATATCATCAATAACCCATCTCTAGTATGGGATGCTTATAGCCCTGTATGGTGGAGAGTAGTCATGGCTCCATATCGGTATGTTATAGGATCATCGACATAAATTTCTACCAAAATAATAACAGTTTGAGCACAGTTATGTGCCCAAAGCCCAAATGTGAAGAAGTGTAATGCTAGTAGCCACACTCTACCCTCGCATAAAGACAACTTGATGCATATCATGAAATAATAATGTGAGAATCATGGAACCTCAAGCAAAGAGAGTCATATCAAATACCACCCGCACCCAGGCAAGTCCCCAATCAATGTTGAAACCTTAACCCCACTTGTTTGGTGTGAGCACTCCAGAAATTAAAGCTTCGATAATCAAAGTAAACATAGGTGTTGATCCTTGATAATCCTGTAAGTTAATCTAGGCACTATCTACCTAGAGGGTATCTACACCAAGCACATCATAGCATATAGCCATCCTAACATCCACATCATAGATATCTTTCTCACCATGAATCAACACTCCTAGGATGCATAAAACATCCTCTAAAGTAACTGTAGCCTCTCTAGTAGGTAGATGTAATGATGAGGTCTCACTATGCCACCACTCCATCAACACTGACATTATAGCTAAGTGTGTCCTAATCTCTGGCATATGTGCCACGAATCCCAACCTAATCACTTTGAGAAAGAAGTTCACTTGGTTAGTCAAATGGCGAATGCAAGACAAAATGTCATGCCTATGCTCCCTTGATTAGATTGGACGTCCAAATGATCTCCTATATAAATGACGTGTACCGTATCAAAATTGCCAAGAAAATGATAAAATTCCAATTCTATAACCCTAATTTTTTCAAAAGCACTGCTATTTGCAAAAGTGTGGTGACATTGTGTGCACGCCGCTAGAACAAAATAGGCAATAGTGCCACTCTTTGCAAGAGCGAGTCAGCATTTCACTAGTGCCATCCAACTAAAAAGGTAATAGCTCTTCTATTTGCAAAAGCGAGGCAACATTTCAAAAGCGTTGCTAAAACCTAAAAACCTATTGTGCTACTCTCTATAAAAGCAAGACAAAATTTCAATGGCAATGCTATCTGCAAAAGCGACGCAACTCTGGCATAACATCACTGACTGGGACCAAAGTGCCGCTATAGAGCAATGCTATTGTTTGACCTATTGGACCTAGCATTAAATGCATCAAAATTACAAAAACAAGGAAAGTCTCAATTTGTGTATTAGGGGTCCTCCGTCTATTGCTTGTTGGTACTCTTGTGTGTTGTCCACGAGGTGTTGGGGAGCTCATGATCTACCATAGCGGGGTAAACCCACAAAAGTGGTTTACAATTTGAATGAGGAAAGAAAACTTGTAAAAAATGACCACATGCCAAAAAAAATCATTTTGGGGGTTCAAACAAACTAGTTGGTTCGAATGAACCAAAATAGGGTTTGCTCGAACTAGGGTTCGAGCGAACCCATTTAATACATGTACAAAAAAATCAGCCAAAAAAACAAATGGAAACCCCTTTATGGAAGGGGCTTTGAATGAACCCCGATTCGCTCGAACCCCCCTTTCCCTGATTTTTGAAGTTGTTCACAAAAAAAGTAAAAAATTTTGCACTTTGGAGCTCGGGTTGAAGATGAAAAATGGCGGTAGAATTCATCGACCCAATTGAAACTGCTATTCTTGAAACGAGCCATCCGAAGAAATATAATTTTAATATGTTTTGGTTTTATTATGTATTTATTTTTTAGTTTTATTAAACATAGGTTTTCCTAAAATTGTTTCTATTTTGCACATGTGCAAAACTAGCAGATTATCAAAAAATGGAAAAATTAAGTGAGTGCAATTCAAATATTGAAGTCCTTGATCCAACAAATAAAAATAAAAATTAATACATACAAAAAAACGCTACATGTTATACCGCCTATGTCCGGAATTGTAATTGATTTGACTTTGAAACTTGATTAAAGAAAAAAAATTCAATAAAAAGCTATCTAATCAAGTGGAAGCAAGTGTAGATATCAGAGTTACAAATATAAATTCCAAAGAATTATAATTTTATCTTTGATGGAAAAAAAGTTATGCATTATACAGTGAGCATCACTTTTTAAAAATGTTGTTTTCTAAAAAAAAAAAAAAACCAGTTTCTAGGAGATGGAAAAGAAGGCAATATGATTCCAAAAATTTTGAAAAAAATATATTTATAATCTACGTGACAAAATGTCATGAACTCTAGTTTGCATCATCTTCAAATTCCTCACGGTTTAGCCGCTATAGGTGCCCGAAAGTGAAGATTTAGTTTAAAAAAATTATTTCAGTGTCCAATTTGGCCAAAAATTGTAAACCAGTATTGTGGGATCACCCAACGATGGGTGCTCAGAGCAAAATCAACATAATCTCTCTAAGGTGAATGTGCAAATGAATTGAAAGTGACCCCCTCCACCTCTATTTAAGCCTAAAAATTAGGGTTTTGCTCTTATTTGAGGGGAAAAATGGGATTTTAATCCTTTTTTATTAATGTTTGAGCTATAGGGCCTATTTTGAGGTGTTTTTCACATTTTTGAGCTTGTTTTCGCATCTCAGTGCCTATTTTTTGTACTTAAACCCATGTTGAACCTTTATCCTGATCTTGACCCAAAAATTAAAATTTCTACTTGATCTCTCGAGTGGGAAGAGTACCAGATTAATTCCTTCCATTGGGGCAATAGTGGGGCATCCAAAAAATTAAAATTTTTAATTTTTAATCTGAGTAGTAGTATAAATAAAAAAATGTCAATCTTTGAACCAATGTAAACAGGTACCTCGGACAAAATGTAAACACTTAAAATTGTCTTGAACGATATTGCACATCTGAATTAGATTACTAACACCATTTTTGTCTTGAATCACCTCTTTTTCGACCGTTTAATTAAACAATCTTCATTATTTAACTAAATTGATTAGTTTCTCCTATTAATCAAATGATCAATGTTATTTGACTTATTCAGATCCCCTTTCATGCTAATTTTCATTTCATTTAATTAGGTAAGCAAATTATTTAATTAAATTTCTTATGTCTTCTCATTTAATTAAATAATCTTTATTATTTAGTTAAATGTCATTAAACCCCCCCTTTAATTAAATAATTTAATTATTTAATGATAATCCTAATTTCATCTATCTTGCACAATTAAAACTTTTTTTTAATTATCCAAATGGATAATTTCTCTCACCCTCCCATTTGCAAGGGAATATTCCCTTGGGATATTCCTCCATTTGAATGGGAATATCTTGCAACAAACTTCCTAACAACTTCCTAATTTTTAGGAAGTATGCTTCTTTGAATCAATGAGAGTCATTGATTAAATCCTTGATCCTTGTCAACTTGCATTCTCATCCATTGATGAGAATCCTTGATCCATGCCATCACGTCTCATTGGTTCTCATCCATTGATTGATCAAATAAATCCTAACCATTGATTCAACCATTTCTCCTATAAATACTCCTCATTTCTATGAGAAAAGGATCCACTTCCATTTTAGCAATGTTATGTTGCACATTTGAATACTCACTTTCATCCATTTGCATCCATTTTAGCTTACATTTCATCCATTTTCATTAATATTCATCCATGGAATCCGTTTAAAAGCTTGTTTCAACTAAGGGGTTGGAAAAGGGATGATATTCCACATCAATGCAACACCAATCCCCCAATGGGATGAGGTTTTAGTCATTAGAAACTAGTTTTCCTTGAGCATTTATTGTTTGTTTATGTTTAAATAATTTCTCTATTTGATGATTTCAAGTATTTCATTGGGAGTTTGATGCAACTAGCTAAATCTTGGTTCATTTAGTATGGATCTAGTAGGTTTAGCTTAGATTATGATAATGCTCACACAGGCATGTGCAATAATGGTTATAACATGTAGAATTCAAATCTTGCATGTGGTGTTAAGTTAGGACTTGATTAAGCTTCCTATGGTAGTACATGGTATCATGTTATTTTGGTGGTGATAAAATTTGTTTTTGGACCAACTTGAACTACATGTTTCATGTAATTTTGAATTTAGATCCACCTTATGTCGTCTTGGCTATTTGCAGATCCCTAGTCAACATAGAATAGTGTTAATGTAATGTCATGTATATATTTCAAATGTTCAAATGCATTGTATGTGTGTGTGTGTTTGTTCGCATGAATGAGAATTACACCTATGTGAAGAAGAGTTGGTTGCTAGTGCAAATTGAAGAGAAGGCGGTGAAGATAAAAGGAGGAGTTGCATTTCTATGTGTGTGCCAATATCAAAAGATCATATGTACTGAAGAATAGTGTTAGTTGTGAATCTGTCATGTGTTGTGTTACTTTGAGGATCCACAAAGTTATATACTTGTAATCTGGTAGGATTGGTATTCTACATACTATATTGATTCAATTGTGGATTGGTGTCTCTAGTAGGTTGGTGCCTACAAACACATGACTGGTGTCTCTGGTAGGTTGGTACCTACTTCAATGTGTAAAATCCACTTGTTTATTTCTACATTGTGAGGTAGGATTTGGACAATAGATCTAAGTAGCTATTCTCACCATGGTTTTCCCATCTTGGGTTTCCACGTATATCTAGTGTTCATTTGTGTGCTTTATACTTTTATGTTTTAATTGCTTATGTGGGGTTTGGTGTGAAGAATAATATATTCTGATGATTGTGGCAGAGTTAAGAATTTCAAATAGATTTGATCTACTAATTCACCCCCCCTCTTAGTAGATTGTATTCCCTTCATAAGAAAGGGTGTATAAACATGTATCAAGTAGCATTCCTACCATAGTTGCACATAAAAAAAATACACTTGAGATTCAAAATACAAAAATAATACCTACCATCTCCAAGCATGGATGTTGGAATCAACTACAATAGGAGTTTAGAACTAACATTGGAAATTGTATGGAATCAAAAAGAATAAAGACACTAAAATAAGTATCATAGTACTTAGAGAAACCACAAAAAGAAGGATAAAATCAAGGTTTCAAGGATCAAGACCATTGATAAATTTTTGCACATACATATTGAGGAAATTCCCCAGTCATTCATAGTGGATTTCCTAGTATACATATTGAAAATTATTACCTAGATAAAAATATTTTGAAGATTGTCCATTATATTGCTCAATATTAGAGATGATAAGGAAACTAAGAGCAAAATATGATAAAAAAACATTTTAAGATGGATGAAGAGAAAGATAAATATGTTGTAAGGAATTTAAATGCAATTAAAAAATTAGAGATGAAGGACCAAGTACTGCCACTATATTTGAGTAATTGATATCTTTATCCTACTCATGAGAGGATAATAATAGAGGAATCTAGGGAGTTGTTGTAATGTATCAAAAAGGAGGAGCTACGAAACATATCATTCAATGATGTAAAAAGTAAGGCATAAATAAAAGATTAATATGAAAGGAAGCAAAAGGTATACTTGGTGCATAAGAAGGATGTTTCACACATCATGATAAAGCTATTTGAATTGTTAAAAAAAAAAATTAGTGAAACCATCATTGAAGGAAATAGAGAAGTTTGCTTGGTAAGTTCAATAGGTAGAACTATAAAATTAAATTATTAATATGGATATAATCTTGTTATGAACATAAAATTGATGGCCCTTTTGACTCTACAATAAATATTCTATTCTAAGAAGCTTGAAAGAAACAAAGAATAAAAAAATCCAGATCATCCTAACAATTCTAATTTTGTTAGATTATGATAATACAAATACCAATAAAATAATTTATCAATTTACACTAGACATTTTAAATATTCAAAACATATTTATACATATGATATCTTAAATGAATTCTTAAAATTACCACTAAACTACAATTGATAACTATACATTAATAACTTTGAGAATTAAGAATCCTCTCCTCCCAAGCTTGGAGACAATGATATCAATTGGAAAGGAGCAACGAAAGCCATACATGATCCAAAGGTAACCCATTTCATCAAGCTAGAAGATAGCAATAGATCCTACGTAACCCTGATGCTTTGGTTGACAGGACTATAGAGAAGTTAGGACAAAAGGATAGTCTTACAGACTAAGACATTTAATGTGAAAATTCTATTGCAGTTACTGATTATTAATCTCCTATCTAATACATAGATTATTTGACTCTGAAAATTAATTCTCAGCAAATATCGAAAAATAACACAACTGCAAACTGCAACTTCACCAATAAAACTCACAGAAATAGAGAAGAAAACATTCACAATAATGAACACAATATTTTTGGACAAATTGTGGTGGAAATACGAAGGCACCTCGCAGATGAGGAATTATATTAAACTTGACCAAATTAAGGAATACAAAGCGCTTGCCTCTTGGCCGAGCTCAGGCAATAATCTATAAATTCTTCCCTCAATTTCTCACACTGCTGAAATTCCACGGTACTATCCCAGCTATCCAACTGTACCGTAACCTTTGCAAGACTATTTTGCTCTCAACGCATTCTACTTTATATCGCGCCAGAATCTACTTGTTTTATTTGTTGTTCTCCAATTGCCCATTGATCCCCTTTTATACTTTTCTCATTGGAAAACCAATGGCCATGATTTAATCTCAATCAATGGCTAAGATTAAATAGACTCTAAAAACCCTAACTAACTGGATTCTAGAAGTCTCTAAGAGAATCAATTTATTTAATTACATAATTATCTAGACAACTGTTATTAGCACTACGGAGGTTTCTAGAAAATAATTAAATAATTAAATGACACTTCTGAACAATGGAGACACTGTCCAAGCTACATAAATTAACGTCCCTCTTAGGGAAGGTGTTCTGCATGACACCCAACTTATCTCTGAAGAAGATGAATTTTGCATTCCCCAATGCCTTGGTCAAAATGTCTGCTACCTGCTGATCTGTAGGTATATACTGTAGCTGAACAATCCCGCGCTGTACACAATCTCTGATGAAATGATATCTGATGTCTATATGCTTAGACCTATCATGAAACACCGGATTCTCAGTCAACTTGATGCAACTCTGATTGTCGCAGTGTATCACGGTAGTCTCAACCCTCTGACCAAACAAGGCCACCAGCAACTTCCGAAGCCATATCACCTCACACGTCGCCATGCTAGCTGCTATGTATTCTGCCTCTGCAGAACTCAAAACCACAGACTTACATACTACGCTGTACCAAAGAGACAACTCGATCCCAAGCTAAAAGCAACACCACGAAGTGCTTTTCACACATGCGGTATGCTTGCCTTGATCTGCGTCGGTATAGCCTATCAACCTGATACCATCACCTCGAGTATATTTGATTCCATACTCGATTGTACCACGCAAATACCGCAACACATGCTTTGCTGCCGTCCAATGCACTCTCTTCGGCTCCACCATGAACTGACTAAGAGAGTTTACTGCAAAGGATATATCTGGCCTGGTGTTGACCAAATACATGAGAGACCCAATCAACTACCTGTATAAGGTGGGGTCTACATCCTCCTCTCTGGATGTCTCTACCTTCTTCCAATTCGTGATCATAGGAGTAGACATGGCTCTGCAATCCTCCATCTCGAACCTCCTCAATATTTCGATGTAGTATTTCCCTTGTCCAAGGAAAATCTCTCCATCTGTCTGCCATACCTCCATGCCTAGAAAGTAGTGCATAAGCCCCAAATCCTTCATCTCGAACTCTGCTGCAAGGTCCCTCTTGCTTTCCTCTATGAGCCCTAGTGAA
Organism: Sequoia sempervirens; assembly: GCA_007258455.2. Taxonomy (NCBI): domain Eukaryota; kingdom Viridiplantae; phylum Streptophyta; class Pinopsida; order Cupressales; family Cupressaceae; genus Sequoia; species Sequoia sempervirens. Next base: position 5,760 of record VDFB02139920.1, on the reverse strand, counting down.
CCTGTTAAAAACAAGTCATCCACATAAAGAATAAGAATGAGAACCTCACCCCCAACCACCAAGTAGTAGAGGTTAGCATCCGCTTCACTCTTCACGAAGCCCATTCCCTGCAAGTATCTATCAATGCGCTCATACCTACCCGCATGCAGGGCTGCCCGAGTCGGTACAAAATCTCTTCGAAATGCGCACCGTGGGTTTCGCTGCTGTGTGCCACCATTCCCAGTTTGTTCTATGTATACCTCCTCTTTCAATTCACCATTAAGAAACGCCGTCTTGACATCCATTTGATGGATTTTCCATCCCATCTATGTTGCAAGAGAGATTATAGCTCGTATAGAAGTATACCTGGCCACTGGAGCAAATGTGTCCTCATAGTCAATTCCCTCCTTCTGAGAGAACCCCTTGGCCACAAACCTTGCCTTGTATTTCACCGATGCTACCATCTGCGTGCTTGATCTTATAGATCCAAGCGTAGTCAACCCGGCGCCATCTGTGGTCTGGGCACAGCATCCCACACATGGATTCACGCTATTGAGGTGTACTCCTCAACCATTTCATCTTGCCACACTTGTTGTTGTGTGGCCTCCTGATAGCTAGAAGGCTCACTATCTACCAACTGACTAACTAATTCCATATAGTCATCATACCTGGTTGGTTGTCTCTATTGTCTACTACTCATCCCTGGAGCTCCCACAAACCGGTATCCTTTGTGTTGTTGGTTCTTGCCTGCTTGTAGGGATGAAGTATCAACCTCCATATCACCCACGATGCATCTCTTGGATGCTGCTTGCATCTGTTGCTCCCTTCTCTGCCAATTCTCGGCACACGGTATTGCATGTACTAGTAACTGTACTCGAGCTTCGCTGTCCTTGATCTGGTTGAATGATCCTTGGAGCTTCCACTAGTTGCTCACTCTAATCATCTGCTGGCAAATCTCTGGACCTCCTGAATGCCTTGTCCTCCATGAACTTGACATCACGCCTAACTATAGTCCTCCTGGTCCCTGGAATAAATATCCGATATGCCTTTGAGGTTTCACTGTACCCCACAAAGTACCCCTTCTCTGCAGTCTGATCTAACTTGGAGCGTGTCGCACCTGGAATGTGACAATACGCCAAACTCCCAAATATCCTGAAGTGGCTAACATCTGGCTTCTTCCCTGAGAACGCCTCCTCTGGTGTCATCTTGCCTAATACCTTATGTGGAACCCTGTTTTGTATGTACACTGCTGTACTGCATGCCTCTGCCCATAAGTAACGTGGCATATCCTGGTCATACAACATAGCCCTTTCCGCCTCTGATATAGACCGATTCTTCCTCTCAGCAACCCCATTCTGTTGTGGGTTGTAAGGAACAGTCCACTCTCTTGATTCCTTCCACCAGTGCAAGGAATCACGGAATAACGCGCATGCTCGCCTCCATTGTCTGACTGAAAAACCTTTATCTTCCTCCCTGTCGAATTCTCCACAAGAGCTTTGAACTCTTGGAAGTGACTGAAAACCTCATCCTTGGTCTTCAAGAAGTATATCCAGGTCTTCCTGGAGAAATCATCAATAAAAGTAACAAAGTACTCATATCCTCTGAGAGACTTCATCGACATTGGTCCACATATGTCTGAATGTACTAGATCAAGAACACCCTTGGATCTAGTGTCACTCCTTGGAAAAGTTGCTTTCACAAACTTCCCCAACACACATCCCTTACATACATCATCATGCTCTGTGCTCACCTCAGGAACACCTGTCACTGTCTCACGAAGCAATTTAAGTGCTCCATGATGTATATGGCCCATCCTCCTATGCCATAGCTCTCCTTGATCTCTAAAATTACTGCTGCTCATCAGTGCCTTATGAGTATCAAACTGCAACCTGTAAAGCCAGCCGCTCCTAACTCCAATAGCTATGGGTGATTTCCAATCCTTGTGCTTAATTAACACACTTGCCCCTCTAAAGAGTACATTGTAACCTTTATCCTGAAGGACAGATATGGAAATCAAATTCATACCTAAGCCTGGCACATGCAACACATTATGAATGGGAATCCGCTTACCATTCTCCCTCTGAAATAGAACAGTCCCTTTCCCAACTGGATTGAGCTTGGACATGTTCCCCATAGAAATCTGCATTCTGATGTCCTCCTCCTTATAGCTGGAGAAGTACTCTCTAACTCCTGTCATATGAAATGACGCCCCCCTATCTATATACCAAACACCCTGTGAGGTTGAGCTAGCCATACAAGCTATGAGAGCGAACTCATCCTCCATTCTACTAGAGAGCTCATGCGCTAGCACGAGAGCTGGCATGCCTTCTTACCTTCTTTTCCCTTCTGGGAAATGGTACGACATAGTGGCCAAACTCGTGACAGCCATAGCACTTGACTTTAGATGGGTCCTTCTTCTTCTTCTCACCTTGTGGATTTGATCCTTTACTAGACCCCTTCTTTGCTTTCCCTTTTCCTGCAAGGGCAACGTTCTCCTGTTCTGCCTCACTTTGCTGACTCTTGCTACTGGTCCTACTGACAAGACTTAGTCTAAGCTCCTCCTGAGTGAAGTCACTCCAAAGTCGATCCCAACTCAGCAAGGTATCTCGTCCATTAATAACTTGAACAAAGACATCCCACTGCTTAGTAAACCCATTTAGGGCTATCCGCACTAGCTCGTCATCACCTAGATTATCTCCAACAGCAGCCAACTCATCCTTGACATGTCTGAGTCTGGTGAGGTAACTTGTCACGTCCTCTCCCTTGTTCATCCGAGTAGTCCTCAACTTTTCTCTGAGAATCAGCTTCCGGTTAGTGGTAGCATTCTAGTACAGATTCAGAATGGCATCCCACATCTTCTTCGCTGTATCTAACTCTGCGACATGTGGAACAATATGATCCTTGACACCATCAAGAATCATCCTCCTCGCCTTGGCATCTTCCTTCTTATATGCTAAGAGCTGTGCTGGATCTGTAGGTACAGGTACAACACTGGTCACATATTCCTTGATCCCATTCTCTTCCAGCAACAAAGAAATTCTGGCTTTCTAGACACCAAAATTTGAGGCTCCATCCAATCTGTCCTGATCTCTTAAACCTGCTGAGGCCATCTCAAAAGATAAAAGAAAACAAATAATAATAATTCTGAAGAGGCAGGATCTTTCCTTCCTTTGTTAAGCCTTATCTGCCCTCAGATCAGCTCTGATACCATGTGAAAATTCTATTGCAGTTACTGATTATTAATCTCCTATCTAATACATAGATTATTTGACTCTGAGAATTAATTCTCAGCAAATATCGAAAAATAACACAACTGCAACTTCACCAATAAAAACTCACAAGAATAGAGAAGAAAACATTCACAATAATGAACACAATATTTTTGGACAAATTATGCATTGGAAAAACCACGAAGGAAAACCACTACTGAGATGAGGAATTATATTAAACTTCAGCAAATTAAGGGAATACAAAAGCGCGCCTCTTAGGCTTTCGACAATAATCTTCTCCGAAAATTCTTCCCTCAATTTCTCCTGCTGAAATTCCACAGCTGCTATCCCCAACGCTATCACTGCGCCCTTGCTAACACTGCAAGACTATTTGCTCTCACTGCAATTCTACTTGCTATCACTGCAAGTCTACTTGTTTTTTGTTGTTGTTCTCCAATTGCCCATTGATCCCCTTTTATACTTTTCTCATTTGGAAACCAATGGCCATGATTTGAAATCATAAATCAATATTTCAAGATTAAATAGACTCTAAAACCTAACTAATTAGTTCTAGAAGTCTACAGGAGAATCAATTTATTTAATTACATAATTATCTAGACAACTTCGACCCTTTTACGGAGGTTTCACAGAAATAATTAAATAATTAAATGACACTTCTGAACAATGGAGACACTGTCCAAGCTACATAGAATTAACATTTGAGGCTACCATTATAACAAGAGTCCCATCTCTCTCTTACAGGGAAATTAAAAGTATCCAGAATTTGGAAGATTGAGAAGACTGTCAAATTCGACAGTTGTGCAACTCTTCAATGGATGACAACTAATCTGCTTTATTGACCGTCCTTGGATGGAAGGAAATAATAAAGTGAGACCATTGAGGATGGTTAAAAGACAATAAATATCTTCAGTTCTTTTACTTGAGAAGTAGATCAGCTCTAGTAGATTCAGACTTTCTAATAACTAGTACTTGTATCTTTTAAGATGTAAGGAATGTGTCAATAGGTTTATTGGTGTAGAAGTTGTGCTTGTAAAATAGTTCAGGTAACATGTCATAAAGAAGTTTCACGTACTTGTAAAACTGTCAAAGATGTGAAATAGGTTTCATGTTAAAATGTGAACTGACAAGACCACTTATAAAACAGCCTATCGACTAATTACATCTTCACTTCTTCACAATGTATTTATATATCAATATTTTAATCAACACTATAGCCTTTGTTACTACAATAAGCTCTTGCATCTTTTAACTATCCATTCACTTATAATCAGTAACATACTTGTACTGTTTAAAAGCTGCAGAAGTATGGTAGATATTAGTTTTCCACTGTGATGCCTCCCTTATGACATAATTGTATCAATACTAAGGACAAGTACCCTTTCTAACTGATGAATTCATGTCATTGAATCCCTTTTTTCTTTTCTGGGTGGCCTGCTATTGACTTTAGGTCTTGTCATGGTGCTTTGTATTTATTCATTTCTGGCATTTCTCTGCATATTTCTGTGCTTTCGCCTGATCAGAGCAAATGTCTTTTTCCTGCATATTGATTAAATGATTTTGGCCAATTAAAGGAAATAGAGCCTTTAATGTGTAGGTAACTACCCTTACGTCTAATCGTATAACAGAAATGTAACTCATATTGGTCACATCAGCACGGATACTTGTAATCACAATTTATTTTCCTATTTATATTTGGATTTGTTCACACTCATATTAAAAACCTGGTGTGGGCTGCTTTTTGGAAACTAGACCGGAATTTGTAATTGTAATAAAATATAAAATAATAGAATTGTTTTCATTGAAGAATTTTTTTCTTGAGATTATATGATAATGTGAAAACCAATAATATAATAGATATGAACAATGAAATTTGGTTATTAATTGAAAGATGTGTGTTTTAGAAATAGATGTTTTTAAGAGTTGTGATGATTTATATATCTTGGAGTTCTTAATAAGATCTTATTAATGATATCGATTTTATGAGTAAAATAAATGTGATGAATTGTGCATATTATTGGTCCATTTAAGCATGTAAATTTATCATATCTAATATGATAAACTAGAAAACCTCTGTAAGTATGCGGTGTGCGATCTATGAAAGTAAAGAAAAAAATGCTTAAGAATGTAGAGCCTTGGAGGAGATAAGAGAAAGTATACAAATAAATGTCTTTGCATTCCAACGTAGTTGCATGTAACAAAAATATGTAGAAATAGAAAAATACACCTTAGATCCAAAATCCAAAAAAGATTCCTAGCACCTCCAAACATGGACGTTAAAATCAACTAGGAGGTTGGAACTAAAATTAGGAAGGGGATGAGAACAATGACACTAGAATAACTAGCATGATGCTCACAACAACAACAACAACAATATGGATAGAAATCAAGCTTTCAAGGACCAAGACCATTCAAAAGATTTTGCACGTGTTGTAAGTGGCACGTATCTTTGTGCAAGGAAGATCAATAGTAACCAGCTCCAAGATTTTTTTGTCATCATTTTTTATAAAGAGGGTCCTCTAGTTGGCTCATTATTACAAGCTTTCATTACGTT
>VDFB02139918.1:0-16239 GCA_007258455.2 Sequoia sempervirens | reverse complement strand
AATTATGCTCCAAATAAACTGCACAAGGTTCACTATCTTCACTGGTAGTATTGATTGCTAGCTTTAAAATAAAAAATTTTAACATGTCAAAAGGTCAATAAAGATTTGTAAAAATGCAATTTTGGAATTAGCTTACAAGTTGGTAATATCTTCAACAACTGCAATTGTGCTCCAAACAAACTGCACAAGGTTCACTATCTTCACTGGTAGTATTGATTGCTAGCTCTAAAATAAACAATTTTAACATGTCAAAATGTCAATAAAGATTTGTAAAAATGAAAATTTGGAATTAGCTTACAAGTTGGTAATACCTTCAGCAGGTGCAATTGTGCTCAAAACAAGTTGCACAAGGCTCACTATCTTCACTGGCAGTATTGATTGCTTTCAATCCATATTCTCTATATGTAAGCATATGGAAAACAATTATTTTCTGAAAGTTCTATGGTAGTGGGAATATAATCTCTAAGAAAACAATTGTGTTGAGCTTTTGTTTTTTATTTTAAACCAACACAAAGTGACATTGCACCCTCTAACTGCTTCTGTCAACTTCATCTCACAAACAACCAAACACAACTTACAAACGGCAGGAACATGACGCAAATGCGTCTCTTGTTTACTAATATATAAATTAATAATAATAAAATATTAAAAAACCATTTTAATTACATCAAGATATATCATTTTTTAGACTATTTTTTTAAAATAACATATTTCAAAATTTCTAAAAAAAGAAAAAATAAATACATTTCAAAAATGATATATGTCAATGTATATTATATAGATTAATATTTAAGATATATATACTAATAAAAATATTTCAATTAAAAAACATAAAAACAAAACAAAACCAAAAAAAAACCAAAAACTCTAGTGCAAGAACTCAAGATTATGGGACCCACCTACATAATTATTCTCGAGTCCCGCCAAAGCATTCTTCTCTTTTAGCTTTTAAGGTTGAAATTGATTCTCTTACACTTCTCTAACTCGTTAATTTTCAATATTTTTAATGATTTAAGTCTTACAAAGAATGACTTGTTAGATATGCAATAGAAAGCCTAGTGGTAGGCCCCATCTAAAACAGTTGAAATGTTGCGATATCAACAACAGACAGCTTACATAATTTAGCTTACCCACTATTTGGACATGCTTTCTAAAGTAGGGAAACAAAAGGAATAGCATATGAAACCATCTAAAAGTGACCATAGCCATATTTGTCTACCTCTCGCCAAAAGTAGAGGAAGAGGAGTAGGGCCATCTTTATGATTCCAATTTGCCAAACTTATATGTATTGATTGGTGCACCCCCTTTCTTAGAAATTATTCTTAAATTTGGTGAGGAGGCTCGCTAATATTCCATTTAAAAGGAAGGTGGGTGGGCATTGAAGTTGATAGAGGCATCTTCTATAAATAAAATTTAAGATGAAATATTTTGTTTCTTTTTTTATTTAGAATGTCTTTTTTTGGGGAGGGGGATTTAGTTTGATTGGTTAAAGCATCTTGTTATAGGCAAGAGGTCATGAGGTCTAGTCTCTTCCATGTCCATGTGGTATCAGAAGGTGTGGCGTACCAGTATCACCATGATATAAAAGGAAACAACTTTGACAAAATGAATATCTCTAAATCAATAAGAATTCATAAATGATATAAAATCTTCCAAATAAAACCCAACCTCCTCCACCTTAGAACATGGCGTTTGAAATACAATATGAACAAGTTATGACTATAATGACTTGTAGTAAGTCCATCATAAAAAAATAGTATTTGTCCTTTACTAGATCTCACCACTTCACATAAAACCAATGAAAATTGTGGAATATCTAGCTTTATAAGATTTTAAACAATAGAATTGTGCTTTGAAATAAGATATGTATTATTTTTAATCATATTATCGTTTAATAAATAATTTTATGCAAAAAGTTCAATATCTTTGTCCACTATTATTATATAAACTCTTTAAATGGAATGAATTATAGATTTGACAACTTACTTTCTTTTATTAAAGATAATTTTTTTAATTGAGAAGTCTTTCATTATATTAGAGGATCACTCTAAATAAAATGCTTTTTGGTTTTACATTTGATGGATTGCTATGAATATCAATTGACTATTAAGAGTCTCAATCTATAAATGCTAGAATACTTTATATTATTTGCAAGATGATTAAAATAATTTTACTTTTCTATAATATATGGAAGCCAAGCCATTATTTTTTATTTTTTTTCTCGAAGCTACCATCTAAGCATAAAGAAGCATGGTGTCAACATCATTTTTAGAAGTGGTGATAAAAATCTTGAAGTTCTCTTTTTTTAACATAAAGTATAGCATGATGAAACATATGGTGTGCAATATTCCATACTAATTTCTTTAAAATAATTTTATATTATATGAGATAGAAAGTATATCACTTAAATTTTGTAGTTTGTTTTCAATGATCTAATTATTAGGTAATAATAGTTAGATTTTTTTATTCTTTTAAATAGACAATACAAGATTCAAATTTGTGAAGATGGAGCGTAATTAAGTTGAACTTCATTTTAAAAAGTATATGATATATTATATTGATATTTAGAATATATGAAGACAAGTCAAAGTGTTTAAAACTCATTGATTCACAAATTCGTACAACTTTTCACACTCAAATAAAATTACATATACAACCTAGTATAATTGCATGTTAAGATTATATGGTCTTCTATGAGAAATATAAATAATTAAATTAAATCAATGAAAACAAATAAACATTTTGAGTGACCTTGTATATTCTAAGATACTATATTTCTCATTTAACAATAATTAAATTTGCTAAAGATTGAACTTACTAATATTGTTTGAGAACAATAATCATATAAATTAGTATATAAAGATGCAAAATAAAATTAAAATAGAAAATCAAACTTTATTATATAATATTAATTAAATTCTTTTATTTAATATTAAATTTATATAATAATACATCACTAATAAAATTTGTAAAAGTACCAAATATTTGAAAAATGTTTTCACATTTATGTATTCATACCTAATCCATAATGTAGATGGTGGTTGATGTTGTTGCATAATAAAGTAGAATCAACTAGCTCTTTTCATTATTGTAGAGAACTATTCAAAGCTTGGAATTCATTTTATTTAAAATGAGATAAACTTAAGTGCCTAGAATATTCTCATTCATTGACCCATGTATAGGTGCCAAAGTATATGAGTGAGAGAGATTAGTTGAATCATAGAATTTGTAGTTGCTTTCTTTCATGTATGCTTTCAGACCTAGAAGTAAGTGGCATGTGAAGCTCAATAATTCATGTATGTGTGGGTCTTATTGTGAAACGAATGTTTATGGACATTGAGTTGGTTTGTTTCTTATATGTGAGTGTTAAATATATTCCTCAATGTATTCATCAATGTAAATCATATGCCAAATTCAAGATAAACTATACTTCCCTAAAGTTGATGAAAAGGATACTGGTAATTTTTTTTTTAGTGAAAATGGTGAAGTCTTTCATCTTTTTCATCTATACTTTGATCTTGTGTCTTTGTGTGTTTATTATTATTATTATTATTATTACTATTACTATTATTATTATTACTATTATTATTATTACTATTATTATTATTACTATTATTATTATTATTGTGTTGTGTTTGTGTCTTAGATTTGGGATGAGTCATTCAACTTACATTATTATTGAGTTAGAATAGTGTTATTTTAATTATGTGTAAGTTACAAATGGATGCTCAACAAAGACGAGGAAAAGTCAGGTGATGAGAAGATGGGAATGACTACTCAAACATGCAAAGTAAACTAAGTTGTAAGCATATTTTCTTGAGGGAAGGAACAAAATATTCAAATATGCTCTCATCAATGAAGGAAAGTTTAAGGTTTTTGGAGAGGTTGAAGTTGTAGAAGACAATGGAGGAGCTATGGAATAGCACATATAGGATAAATCAATTATACAATGAATTTTGTTTTGGAAAAAGAAGATAATATATTGAAAAGTTTTGTTGCATTCTTTCTTTATTTATATCAAGGTGTATTGTTTTTTCATAAATTTTTAATAATTGAATATTAGTTATGTGGGGAAAGAAAGAATGTTCTTCTTTATTTATTTTATATCTCTAAAAAATAAAGGAAATAGTTGTTACTAAGGATTTTAAAATGTCAAAAGATCTATTTTTTTGTGATTTGCAATGAATCTTTTGTTTAATATTGATGATATAATACTACAAGGTGCACCTCGATGGATAGAAATTATTAATTTTTCACCACAATGTTTGTTCCTTCTTCCACATGTACTTAAACTCTAAGAGAATTCATAAAGTGGAAGACATGGTGTTCTCTCTTACACATATGAATGTTAGGGTTTTAATTTATTTAAAACCTACTAGACTTATTTTCTAGAATGGCATTTTTTTTAAGATCCATGATTTTGATGTATACTTAAAATTAATGGGCTTGGTGATTTAAATTATTGATTTCTTTTTAAAAAATGGTCATATTAGAACATTGGAACCTTGGTTGGGATTAAGATGTTAAATAAGATGAATGAATAAGATGAAAAGTTAGTTTGACTTTTGGATAGGTGTCTAGATTCAGTGAATCTAGAGAAGGAGTTATTTAAACATGTGAAGCAGACATTTGTCACATGCATACAAGATTAGATTAAAATTAGATTATGATCCATGTGAATAAGATGAAAGGCTAGGATTAGATGGACAAGGATAGAGGATAAATGACAATTAATTAAATATTAGAGAAGTAAATAGATCTAGTGGAATGAATTTTGAGTTTTGATTGTCCTATTTATTTTGTATCACTTAATGTTCTAATTGCAAAATCAATGAGCTTCATGAAAAAACCTTCTTCCTTGCATCCCAAGGCCGTGGTGACTAGCAAATCAAGGCAACTCATGTGCTTTACAAAAATCTTTGGAGAGATTAATAGTTTGGACCAATATTTAGGGGAGATTATCTAGTGGTAGCATGTTGAGGCACGACATAGGAGGATGGGCAGACCCTAGTTGGCCCCCCAATCCACATGCAGACATTCCCACCTGTAGACATGCACCAAATAACTTTGCTAAGCTATGTTATAATGTCTTTCAAAAAGGAAAAAATCTTAGATTTATTTTACCGGGTAGTTTGATCCATATGGAATAGTGAGAATTAGATGGATTTTAGGGTGGAACTCAAAGTTCCAAGCCTAAAGTTAAGATAGTTGTCCACATATCATCCATGTATTGCATGTAAGACTACTTGAGCATGGTTTGTTGACTTGAACGTGAATGAAATATATCCTTTGCCCATTCCCTTTATAGATTATATTTCCCACCCCTTGTAAATTCCTAGTTCATATTAGCCCATTTGTAGAAACATGATCTTCTAGTGGAATTGTCCTTAGGGAAATCAAAATAACAAAGTGTGCTTGACAATCAACTATGTAGTCCATAATATCATTCAACAATTGGAATTCCAAAATTTGAACATATTTTTTGAGAAGATCTTCTAACAACTCTTTGTTTGGTTTGGTTGTTTCTCTCTTTTTGGTCTTAATGGGGTTGGTTAGCAACTTTGACCTCATCATTATCTATGGTAGGTTCCACTATAGGATGGTCATTGTTGATAGTTTTCATTTCTTTAGTGAAGGTATATTTGTCTAACTCAACCCCTATCTATTTGGCAGTTTCTTTGAGCCACATAAAGACATGATTACTTGTCACTTTTAAGATTTAAAATGTCGTTTGCTCTTTATAATTGATTGTCACTTCTATCTTACCATGAATAATTGAATTCCTAAAAAACAGGGGAGAGGACCAATAGTTGTGACTTTAAAGTTATTAGTGTTACCTAAGCATGCTAGTTTTACCAATACTTGAGCATGTTCCAATAGTTGTTATAGCATTTGTTGATTTAATGTCTAATATTTTTAACAATATTGGACCAATAATTATGACTTAAAAGTTGTTAGTGTTGATGATGACTACCCATAATTGAATGAAATGTATTCTGTATATCTAAAAAGCAACAAATCATGTGATGTCACATCACTGCACCAATAAAACATGACTTGGTGCACAACTATTCATCTCATTTTTTTTTGGGCTTTCTTGGACACCTCAACAAAAAGCATGCTGATGTGGCATCATATTTGATGATGTGGCCTTGAAACCTTAGTTATAAGCAAGGGACTTGCAAAGTAAGTTGATGTAAAAATTTGAGAATGATTTGAATTTTCCACATAAGATTTTGAAAAGCGTGAAATTAAAACTTTCAACTAATCGATCCTCTCCCCTACTTCATATTCAACACAAAATTTAAACAAGTGACGCAAGCGTCGAGTTCCTGCCGAGAGGTAAAAAACATCTAGCTATGAGTGAAGAAGGAATTAGATAGGTGATAGGAATATAAATGTATTAAATTTAGGTAGGAAAGTTTGAAATAATTTGCAATGACGCATTAGTGCATGCAATGTTCAGGGTCCATGGACAATGTGGTTCAAAAATTGTAAATTTGGGCACCATGTTTACATAGACTTTTTAATAGATATTCCAATGAATACTTGTAATTTTATGAGTTTGTACACATTGGCAAGAAGAAACATCTTCTATGATCTTATTGAGGAAGCAAAAATGTATTGTTGTTTTGTTTAAATTAGTAAATGCAAGCAATCTTAAATGTTTGTTATAATGCTTGAGTTATATGTGTATACATGCATGCATGTATACATGTATCCACATGCACACAATGCATAAAAGAGTGAAAAGCATTGTTGGCATGAGAACAAGTCTTAAAGCACGAGGAAACTCAAGTTGCATTTGCACAATTTTTAATTTTGATTTTTAATAAACCTTTCAGCCCATAGATTCATTAGTCATTTCAATTTGAACTAAAATTTCATGTAGAAATATTTTGAAAGCATCATATATCATTTGCAACAATTTAGGAAAAACATGTGTCCAAAGGCCAAAAAATATCGCACTTTTTACATGTCCCCGCAATATTGCATATAGAAACATATCTATATGCATTTTGAAACAAAGTTCACCATACTTTTTTTTTTTTTTGCTTCAATGTCTATTTCTAAATAAAATTATGTTTAGTGTGGTAGTGTAATGTGTATTTGTAAACTTTTTGAAGATGAATTAATCTTTTTTTTATTTTAATATGAAACTTAGCTCTATATAAAGCTATTGATTTTACTAGAAATAAGATTTTAATTTTGTTAGTGTAGTACAAAAACGTATTTTTGTGTATAGAATAATGTAATTGTATTACAATAAATTGTTAGATGAATCCCTAGGGAGCTATTGTTTTTTATTATAAATAAGATTTTAATCTTGTTTACATGGTACGAATATATACTTTTTGTGTATATATATTAAACAAAAAATAATTTGCAAAGATACAAAAAATAATATATTTTTGTGTATTGTTGTTTTGTCTATAGCACTTTGCATTGAGAATAAAATGCAATAATTTGATTTATTAAAATGTAAAAAGTCAAATAAATATTACAATAATGTTATAGAGACCCTATTAGCTGAGATAAAATGTAGCTACACTTAAATTATTCACATGTTTATAGCACTTTGCATTGAAATTATTGACAGAGAAACTTTTGTAACAATGCTCAAGGCATCTATGTATACATGTTTGCATGCACACATGCATCGATGTGCACATAATGCAGAGAAGAGTGAAAGGCATCCCCGGAATTTGAACGAGTTTGAAGGAACGATAAGACTGAACTTGCATTTGCAGTATTAAACAAAAAAAGATAGGAGAAAGAAACTACTTATTAGCAATGCATATATCGAAGGGAAGCACAGGAATAGGATCCATGTAAACATTTACACATGCATGGATGTGTACATGTGTCCATGCAATTTGGTATGTAAACAAGAATCTATAAATGCCTGCATGCATAAAGCTAGAAATGTCAGAAACAATTTGCATTTGCAGCATTAAATGAAAGAAAACAGGAAAGATTAATTATTTATTAGTAATGCATATATCAAAGGAATGCATAAATATATGGATCAATGCAAACATTTTAGCATGTAACGCTGTGTAGATGAGCCCATGTAATTTGGTACGTAAACAAGAATCTATATATTCCTGTGTGCATGAAGTTAGAAATGTCAGAAACAACTTGCATCTAAAAGACATACAAAAAACATTTATGATGAAAACAAAAGAATATTACATTATTGTTTTTTGAACAAGTGTATAAAGGATATCTAATGATGCATTTGAATGCATGTATACATGTAAATATTTGTTAAATGTAATGATACATTGTAGTCTCCAAGAAACTGTGATACGTGCTCTTAGTTATCTGCAATAAACAGGATGTAGGAAAAACGTTTTCAAAAGAACTCCTTGAATACAATTGTATGTTATGGTAGTTATTTTGAAAGCCCTCAGTGTTTAATTGCATAACCTTCATATTTTCTTCATTTTTCCCTCTGTTTGGTATGGTGTGAATTTTGTTGTGATGGATGAAGGTATATTTGAGCTATAGATAGATAAAGCTATGTAAGGATAATAAAGAAAAATGAACAAATGTAAGTGCAACAAAGAGAAAGAATTGAGAGAATGATGAGATTGAAGTAAGGTATATGAATGCCTTATGAAAAGTATTTGATATGGGAGGCAACGATATGTGAGCGTAGATATGAGAATGAATCAAATGGCAGGAATACTTATGCATTCGCCCGGAATGCTTTTAACTGGTAGCATCGGCCAATCACTTTTTGACATTAAACATATTAATTGTTTTTTTGTATAGTTTGAATTTGCACAGTTATTTGAACGCATAAATTGATTAAATAAATGTAAGCAAAGGTATAGTTTAAAAGTTGGCGGCTAGAGGTACGTAATCCATGGATGCAGATTAAATGCATTAAAATATTTAATCAATTTATGCGTTTGCATTTTCCCGAATTTTTAAAACAAAAATGATTTATAAAGCTACTCGACGAATAGGAAATTAGATAAATGCTAATTTTCCAATATAAAAAATAGCTCTCCAAATTCAAACTATACCAAAAAAAAGTAATATGTTAAATGGCGAATTGATTAAATAAATTTAAGTGAAGGCATAGTTTATAGAACTGGCAGGTAGACGTACGTAATGCATGAATACAAATTAAATGCAATAAATGGCATATGGCTCGAGGTGAAGGCGCTGGAATGGCTTGGAGGCCATGTGTGGCCAGGGTACTTTGGCCATTTAATATAGAGTTAAGCTAGTTGTTATGCATCTCTATTACTTTGTGTGTGTTGTTTTTGTCGTCTGTAAGTGCGTGTTCTGAGGAATGCAACAGATTGGTGTGATTGCAAGGCAAGCATATAAATGGATGTAGAAATGTATTTGATTTGAGAAGAAAAGACGTACAAGGGTAGAAATGGTAATGAATGGAATTGATAGGGTATGAAGTGATCATTTGTTGCAACAAAGAGTGGAAGAATGACTAGTTTGTTATTGGTAATGCTTTTAAAAATCATCATAGGGCTAAGTGTCTCAATAGAAGCATAGGAAAAACACTCATGTCCCATTTCTCACTCTCCTTCGTATTGAACAAGGTGCCGAGATCCTTGAGCTTCATCAAAATGCGACAAGAGAAGAATAGATATAAATATAAAATGATATTTAAGGATACAAGAGTGAAAAGAGAAAACAAAGTAGAAGTTATTATGCATATACTATGAAAATAAAAAATGCATGGACTTTTTTGATAGATATAGCAATGAATACTTGTATTTCTACATGTGTGTATGTATACATTTGCAGTAAGAAAATGTACTCTATGATGTGATTCAGGAAGCAAAAATGTAGTATATGTTTGTTTGAATTATTAAATACAAATAATCTGAAAGATTTGTAAGAATGCTTGAGCCATCTATGTGTACATGTATACATGTATCCATGTGCTCAAAATGCATAGATGAGTGAAAAGCACAATGAGACTCAACTTGCATTTGCAGTAGCATATAAAAGAAAACAGGGAAAATGAACTATTTATCACCAATGCATATATGGAAGGAATGCATAAATACATGGATCCATGTAAACATTAGTGCATGCATGTATGTGTACATGTGTCCATGTAATTTGGTACTTAAACAAGAATCTATATATGCCTATGTGCATAAAGCTAGAAATGTCAGAAACAATTTGCATTTGAAACATATACATTATTGTTTTCTGAACAAGTGTATAAAGGATATATAATGATGCATATGAATGCATGTATACATGTAAATCTTTGCTAAATCTGATGATACATTTTAGCCTCCAAGAAACTGTCACACGTGCTCTTAGTTATCTGTAATAAACAAGATGTACAAAAAACAATTTGAAAAGAGCTCTTGAATACAAGAATATTTTATGATAGTTATTTTGAAAGCGCTCAGTGTTATGAGATACAAATAAGGTATATGAATAAGTTATGAAAAGTATTTGATATGGGAGGCAAGGATATGCAAGAGTCGATATGAAAATGAATGGAATGTAAATGTTACGAGTTTATCATTTTTTAGTTATACACTTAGAATTAAATGCAAGAAATAAAAATTTGAATGAGGAAGCTGGATTGAATGAAAAAGGGAATGCAACAGATTTGTGTGATCCAAGACAAGCATATAAATAGATTTTGAAATGTATTTGATTTCAGAAAAAGGAACGTGCAAGGGTAGAAATGGAAATGAATGGAATCAATAGGGTATGAAGTGATTATTTCTTCGAACAAAGGGTGGAAGAATGTCTAGTTTGTTATTGGTTACGCTTTTGAAAATCATCATAGGGCTGAGTGTCTCAATACAAACATAGGAAAAAGACTCATGTCCCATTTCTCACTCTCCTTCGTAGTGAACAAGGTTCCGAGATCCTTAAGCTTCCTCGAAATGCGACAAGAGAAGAATAGATATAAATATATAATGATATTTAAGGATATTACCTTAGAATTTAAATTGCAATAACTTGAATATGACCTTCAAAAATATTGGAAAACCAATAAAATATTTATCAAATTAGAGAGATATACACTTCCTAAAATGAACTCTAAAATAGCATATATTATTTTTACTTGTCGTCATAGTGCCTATATTATTGTGTAATACCACTTGTAACGAATCAAATTGCACAATAAAACAATAGAGTAAGAAATATACTACAAATTCTAGATAATAGTGAGTCAGTTTCAAGAGACAAGTTCTCAAAGTTTCCAAGAAGAACACAATTCAGAATAGGATGATAATAAACTAACTACAAGCTTCTATAAACACCTTACTTATGTCTTAGAAATCACCCAAACTAATGTAGATTTAAAATATGGAAATGTATGTACATTTTGTTTTTGAGCAGTGAATATCTTATATGTAACCATTGGAGTGAGTAGACCGTCTCTAGTAGGAATGCAAACAGATACATCAAGACAGATTAGCATTACCTAAAACTTGTAGAAAAAGACAAAATGATAACAATAAATATGGTAGCTCATGAAGTAGAGAAAATGCAAATGCTGATGTGTTAGAAAACAATAAATGCATGGACAGAGAAATACATAGAGCAATTCACAGATATATGCATGGATGCATTCACAGACACATGTATACACAGAAGGAAGAAGTACATGGACAGATAGAGAAATGAATTCATGTCTACATGGAACCATGCATATTTGCATATAGATACAAATGCATATGCTACATGAAAGGATGTATGGAAATATCCATGGATTGCATATGAATTTGCATAGATACATATATCCCTGCATGCATGTATACATACATGCATGTATTGTAGTAGACATGGATCCATGTATATGTGTAGCTATGGGCAAGATGCATGGAAGGACATAAATAGAAGAATTTAGAGAAATGTCATGGCAGTTGTCGTCATAGGCACATATGCAAAAAATAGAAGCATAGAAAAGGCAAGTGAACTGTTTGGAAAAAGTCATCGAATAGATTGATTAAATAAATTTAAGGAAAGGCATAGTTAATAAAACTGGTGAGTAGAGGTACACAATCCATGACTGCAAATTAAATGCATTGAAATATCAGGAAAATGCGAACACATAGAGAGGTTAAAATAATTGAAGTAAATGCATTAAATGGCATCTGGGTCCTGGGGAAGGTGTTGGAACGGCTTGGCGGCCATGGGTGGCCAATACAAGTGCACAAATGCAAATGTGCATGTATTACATGCACACATGTATAGATGGATGCACGGACACATGTATACAAACAGAGGTAGATATGTTACAGAGAGAGCTGTACAGATACATGGATGTGTAGAAATATGCATGTATGCATGTGCAAATGGGCAGAGATAAAGACATATACATAGGTGCATGAGTCCGTAGATACATATATACATGTATCCATGCAACATATCGATAGATGCATATATACATGGATGTGTGCATGTTATCCATAGATGCATATATGCATAAATTGATGTATACATGTAGCCGTAGATACATCCATACATATATAGACAGATGCACAAAGAGATGGTGAGATATATGCATAAGTCAATATATGCATGATTGCTTCTATGGATACACAGATACATAATAAGATGAAGAGAAAGATATATTTATATATGCATATCCCATTGTTTGCATTCCTGCCTATGAGGACAATAAACATGACTTTTAACAAAATCCCTCTATGCTTTATGCTTTCATGACAACCGAAAAGCTCAAAGCAATACACTGTCAACTTATTCTTTGAAAGCATAGCTAAAGGTACATAATTCATTGATCCAAAATCAATGCATTGAATGGCATCTGACTAAAGAGGAGGCTGTTTGGATTTCTTATTAGTCTTTTAATATATAAGAACTTAAAGAGAGTAATAAGTATAATTATCCTTGGCCACATTTCACATTTTCACCGTTCAATCAAAGTCAATAAACAAAATAGCAAGAAGACCTAAAGAAGGTTCAAGGAATATGCTGCTAGAAAACCATATTCTGGACAGTGGCTAGAGAATGTGTTGAAATTGGTTTATAAACTTTGAAGCAAATGCATTTTTCCTTCTGTTTACTTTCATTGTACATCTTAAATGGAAGCTGGATGTCGCATTGCTGCAATGCATTTGGATACTTTGATTATAAAATCATAGTTAAGATCATTTTAGGTGTTATCCATTGAAATCTTTCATCCAAGTCTCAGAGACAATGCACAACTGTCCCATAAAGAGAGCTTTGGAAGAAAAGTGCTGTCATAAAGGATAGAAGGGTATTGTCAAATATTGTGGTTATTGTCGTGATAGGCACACATGCAAAATATGGAAGCATATAGAGAGCAACTGAACACTTTTAAAATCCCATGAAACATAGTCTTTCTATGCATGCAAGGATAGAGGTATGCATGTATATATTTGTACATGTAATCATCGTACATGTTGACATAAAAATTAAAACAAAGAAATAATTACAATTATCCTTGTGTACATTTGAACTGTTGATCAAAGGCAATGCACAAATTAGCACTAGGAAACCATGTGTGTGTTAATATGTTGGATAACATGCACTTGTGCATAGGTGTATATGGATATGGAAACCTGAATTTGAAAACGAATGGAGTGGAAATGGTACGAATTTAACGATTTTCAGTTCTTCAAAGGAAATTAAATGCAATATATAAGTAGATTATTAAATGTATTTGAAACAGGAAAAAAAGATATTGAAGCCTGGAAATACAAATGAATGGAATAAAAATCCTATGAAGTCATCATTTCTTTGATCATAGGGTGCAACAATTGCCAGTTTGTTATTGATTATGCTTTATAAAATCATCATAGGGCTGATTGTCTAGATAGATATAAAAAAGAAAAGCTCAAGGCCCATTTGTTACTCTTTGTCGTACAGAACAAGGTGTTGAGATCCTTGAGTTTTTAGATCATGAAATTAGGAAAATGCAAATGAAAATTTGACGGCGCACCTCTGGCTTGGAGGAAGAACGGTATAATTTTAGTATCCCGACGATCGCGATAAAATGATGGTACCTATAGTCATCTAAAGGGTTAGTTAGGGTAATATGATCACTTTGTGCATATTGCTATTTAATTCTGGAAGTTGATGTTTCAAAAGTTTTTTTTGTTTTTGGAAAGTGGTATTTATCTGTTTTGTTGTTTGTGTTTCAAAGTGAATGCATTAAATGGCATGTGGATTTGTCGTGGAATATAGATTTAAGTAACTAGAGATGCATTGTGATTACTTTGAACATTTCAGTTTTGTTATTCTACAGATTTGTGTAGCCACAGGATATGTTGTTGTTGCAGAGTCAAGACCCAGAAACGAGCTACTTGAGACATGTATCGATATATACACGGATGTGGACATCCATCATGGTATCCATAGATACGTAGATACATGTATGTATGAATACATGTATCCATGGATACATCGACACATATATGGATAGGTGCCTGTATACACACATACATAGAAGCAGAGATACATATATGCGTGGATGCATCTATAGGTAGAAGAATACATAGAAACATAGTTACATGGATAGATAGATACATGCATAGTTGAATACATAAATGCTTAAATATACATGTATAGAAATATCCATGGATTGCATATGAATTTGCAGAGATACATATATCCATGCATGCATGTATACATACATGCATGTATTGTAGTACACATGGATGAATGTATATGTGTACCTATGGCCAGGATGCATGGAAGCATGTAAGTAGAAGAATTTTGTGAAATGTCATAGCAAATTTGAGCTTTTGGTTGTCATGAAAGCAGCTACAGGAGATTTTGTTAAAAGCCTGCTTGAATTCATAAACGAAGTATTTTAAACTACTTTTAGTATTATCTATTCAAATTTCTTGTTGAAATGAGAAGGTTTCATCTATGTTTGATAGGAATTATGTATAAACCATCTTGTCCATTTTACTTCATGCATGTGAGCCCTGTAAAGTTTGAGTATTTTTTATTACTTCAAAGCGGTCCCATAAAGAGAGCTTTGGAACCAAAATTATTTCAATGTGTGCGATAATGAGAGTTTTCTCCTTGAACCTTGTTATATATTGAAAGACTAAATAGCAATCCAAACAGTCTCTCCTTTAGTCAGATGCCATTGAATGCATTGATTTTGGATCTACCTGAATTATGTACCTTTCAAAGAACTAGTTTTAACTCCAAAGAGTGCCACATGGATCTGAAACAAAAAGCTGTTTGTTGTGAACTCCATTTTAAATTTTCCCATGCACGCCCTAAATGCTTTAATCGGTAGAAGTAATCACCCACCATACCGCATTTAATATACATTTATTTTTTTGCATAGTTTGAATTTTATGAGCTTATATTTGCCAAGTATTGAATACCAGTACTTCATCTATTTTCCCATTTTGGTCCAGTTAGCTTATAAACCATTTTATTCAAAAATCCGTGAAAATGCGGATGCATGTAAATTGATTAAATAGATTTAAGCAAAGGCATAGTTTTGAAACTGGCAGCTAGAGGCATGTAATCCATGGATACAGATTAAATGCATTAAAATATGAGGAAAATGCGAAGACAGTGAATGAATACAAATTAAATGCATTAAATGGCATTTGGCTGGAGGTGAACACACTGGAATGGCTTTGTGGACCCACGTGGGCAGGGTACTTTGGACATTTAATATAGAGTTAAGCCACTTGCTATGCATATCTATTACTTTGTGTATGTTGTTTTTTGTGTTCTGCAAGCCCGTGTTCTCTAAACCTAAGCTCTATAATTGCTTTGAGCTTTTTCGCTATAGTTAAAGCATAAAGGATAAAGGAATTTTGTGAACTATTATAGTTAATGTGCTCATAGGCACATATGCAAAATATGGAAGCATATACAAGGGAAGCGAACTGTTCAAACAAAGTTTTCAAAGAAATGTGGTTCCATGGAATGCATTAAGTATTCATAATGGACACTTTGGTTTTCACATGTTAACTTTGTTAGGTAATGCAATTTGACATGTAATGGGTGAAAGAAACATATATGCATTGTCTTGTGGGGTAGAAGTGGGCATAGTATTCCAATATATTGAATGTTCAAACCAT
This sequence comes from Sequoia sempervirens, assembly GCA_007258455.2. Lineage (NCBI taxonomy): Eukaryota > Viridiplantae > Streptophyta > Pinopsida > Cupressales > Cupressaceae > Sequoia > Sequoia sempervirens. The sequence goes on along the minus strand of VDFB02139918.1, from coordinate 175 downwards.
TGATTGCATAACAATATCAAGGAAGAGCATAGAAGTCTATAAAAGCAAAGCAACATAAGAAAAGAAATGTTGAAGTCATGACATGAACAATAGAACTATTCAACACTGAACTCAATGTGTCTAATAATTATTGTAAAAGCTGTTAATGCTATAGATGAAGTAATATGAATAAAAA
>VDFB02139917.1:0-11100 GCA_007258455.2 Sequoia sempervirens | reverse complement strand
GTGTTTTATCCCTGCTTTAGACCAGAAAGGATGGGGGCTTGAGAAAGGGACAACAAAGAAACAACTAAAGAAAAAAAGTAGTTAAGGGTCGTTCATCCAGACAAGATGATCATCCAGCTGATTCTATCCCAATCTAACAACTCTTAAGGAAGATTAAAGCTGAGCCAACTCCTGACTAACCACACACAAATCCACCCAATCTCCTTCACTCCAATAATCTTTAACATACTCTCCAAAAGTTGCTTTGCAAAAATCATCCCATCTATTGAATCTTTCAATTTTGATTAGGGGATCCTTAAAAACCATCTGTCCTCCTAGAACCTAGCTAAATTGTCACTTCTAATGTGCCATTTAACCCTTGATTCCAAAATCTTTCTACCAGCAATCATGTCATTCCAACAAGTTGAGCCACGAGGAAGAATAGGAGAATCCAACAAAGCTTTGAGGGACACACAATTGGTCATATATTTACTTCTTAAAACATCTTTCAATTCTCCAACAAACGAGAAGGATCTCCATATTTGTTTAGCAAGAAGAGTCATACTAATCATTTTGATTTTTCTAAGACCTAATTCCCCCAAGGTTTTCTGTCTGCAAACCAAATACCATCCTATAAGAGGCATCCTATTTCTCTCCTCCACAATAGACCAAAGGAATATTTTTTGGATATTTTCAATGGCCTCTGCATATTTAGCAGGAAATTTGAAAAGGCTTAAAGCATAAACTAGGAGATTTTGAAGAGAAGCTTTGAGGAGCTGAATTTTTCCAGCTTGGCTCAGAAGAGCTCCTTTCCATCCTAAAAACTTCTTACTGAACCTATCAACCCAGTGAAAACCAAAAGGAATCCAGAGGTTTAAGGCATAGAGGTAGTCCAAGATAAGTAGATGGTAAGGATTCCACTCTACAACCAAGGATTCTTGCAATCTTGACCTATCTATGCTTAGGGGTATTAAAGAAAAAAAGAGAGCTCTTATGTTTGTTGACCTTCTACCCAGTTGCCTTCTCATACACGTCCAAAGTTTTTTTCAAAGTCTTAGCCTCAGTCACCATTGATCTTCCCATCAACATAGTGTCATCAACAAACTGTTGGTGACAACAAATCAAATTAGTATAAGGACTAAGACTAGCAAGAGACCTCTATTCAATCAAACTTTTAAGATTCCTTCCCAGGCTCTCAACCATGATTGTGAATAGAATAGCAGAGATAGGATCACCTTGTCTTAGGTCTCTTGAATTCTGAAAGAATCTTGAAGGAGACCGATTCACAATGATAGAGGTGGAGATAGTAGTAACCAACTGATTCACCAACTGAATGACTCTGCTACTAAAACCAAACACCCTAAGAATTTTGAATAAAAAATCCTAGTCAACACGGTCATAAGCTTTGGATATATCCAGCTTAAGAATAAACCCTTTAGTTTTAGATTCCACAAGTGAATGGATATTCTCATGGATACTAACTATAGAGTTTAAGATTTTCCTTCCTGGAACAAAACCATTCTATTGAGGGGATATCAACGAAGGAAGGATACTAAGGATCCTTGACGTCAAAACCTTAGATATGATTTTATAGAAAGAGTTGCAAAGACTAATAGGCCTAAACGCCTCAAACTCCATAGCCCCAAGTTTCTTGGGAACAAGAACCACAAAAGTAGCATTTAATTCCTTAAGAAGACTTCTAGATCTAAAGAATTCCTTAACAACATTCACAACATCCTTTTCAACAATCTCCCAAAACCATTGAAAAAAGAACATAGGAAACCCATCAGGGCCAAGGGCCTTGTTTCCTTCAAAAGAAAAGATAGATTTCATAATTTCCTCCCTAGAGGGGATGGCAACAAGCTTATCATTATATTCCATCCCAACAACCTTAGGGATAGCCTCTAATAGAAAATCTTGGTTATTATGGTTGACTTCCCCATTTGCCAAGAGAAGGTTGTTAAAGAAGAGGACAACTTACTTTGTGTTGTCTTCGTCTCCCTCATATCTCATTCCATTAACTTCTATGTGAGAAATTCGATTGGCAGCCCTGTGTTTTGAGGTAGACAGATGAAAGTATCTGGTGTTTCTATCTCTAGCTGAGAGCCACAACACTCTAGATCTCTACCTCCAGAACTCCTCTTTAGCTATAATATAATGCAATTTCACCAGCAACTCATTTTCTTTTTCCCTATTATTTTCTATGTATCCTTCCCTTTGAATTTTATCCTGGATCTCCACAAGCTCCATTTGAAGTTCAAATTTAATGTGAAATATGTTTCCAAAGGACTCTTTTTTCCAGCTTCTTAATTTGTGTTTGACTTCCCTCAGTTTCTTAGAATTTATGAACATAGCAGTGCCCGAAACATCAATATTCCACCATTTCCTGATTTTGTCAAAAATATGGGGGTGGGAAAACCACATTATTTCAAATCTAAAGGGAGAGTTCCTCTTCACCTTTATAGGGTCCGCCAAAAAACTTATAGGAAAGTGATCAGATCCCACTCTAGAAAGAGCTTTAAGAGAATAGTAATAGTTTATAAGCCACTGATCAGAAATTAAAGTTCTATCTAACCTTACTTGAATCAGTTCCTTACCAATTCTTCTATTCAACTAGGTATAAATGGCTCCTTGCAAATCAAGATCAATCAACGCCTTATTGTTGATGAAGTCCAAAAGATCATATTTACTCTCTGAATTCACCTGAGATCCTCCAAATTTCTCTTCATTCATAAGGGGTGTGTTAAAGTCACCCATTACAACCCAGTGGTCATTATTAAAGATCCTACAGAATGAAGAGAGCTCATTCTAGAAAGATTTTATGGCTCCTTTCCCACTAGGAGCATAGATATTCGACTGAATCCAGCTAAAATTGTCTTTGATATGTGTGAATTTAGTAGCCACATTTAGTGCTCTCTAGCAAAGGTTCCCCTTTAATAAAGTTTTGGTTCCAAAAAGTAGCAATTCCTCTTGATGCACCATCTGAACTATTGCCTTGGATTCCATAGTTTTGAAACATTTTAATCTTCTCCACCTTATCTTTAGACATTTTAGTTTCTTAGATGAGAAGAATATCAGGTTTATGATCCCTAACAAAGTTATGCAAAACATCCATCTTATGAAGGCTATTAAGCCCTCTTATATTCCAAGACATAATCTTCATATCTTACCAAGGGATTGGAGAATCTATGGAATGGTCTTTTGAACACCATCCGCTATTTCCTGAAAGATTTCATGCTCTCTTTTCCATTTACCCGACCTTCTTCCTTGGCTATACTTAGTAGCACCACAATCCGCCTTTGCTCTTGTTTGGGTAACAACTCCACTCAGAGTATTATGTTGTTTACTTCTCCCCTTATTTTTCTTTGATTGAGAGAGGACTTCTTCCCAATCAGTATCTTCTTGACTCTCTAACTCTCTCCCAGATTCCCATTCCTTATCATATATTCTTCTTTGCTCCCAGGAGAGAGTATCCATCTGGCCATTCCTGAGCTGGTTCAAATTGTCACTTGAAAGTTCAATATTCTGGCTCAAATTCTCAAAGGTGTCCTTGAAAAACTCCGAAGTAGTTTTTTTCCCAGAGTTTAAGAGGGTCACTCGAAGGGAAAAATTCTACATAAGTAGTAGCTAGGATAGGAATGCCAATGTCCAGAGACAAACCTTGGATAGGAATATCCTCTAGACTAGGATCCCCATTATCTTTTCCTTCTAATAAAATATCAAGAGTGGAAGAAACAAAGTCCTAATCCCTTTTAACATTCCCAACATTCTCCAAGATTTCTTCTTCTTCTTCCTTTGAACCATAAATACTTTCTACCCCTATTTGCTGATTTCTCTGAACATCATATTCCTTGGGTTCTGTTTCACCATTGATTCCAGTGGTATTCCTCTGAGCTTCAAATTTCTTTCCAGATTCCTCATTAAGGGTATTGGTATTGCTTGCTTGCCCTTCCCCTTCAGGCTTCTTTCTCCACACAATATTAGGGTTAGACTGGAGATTTTCTTTGTCTTTGCTGGCATTTAATGGGAATTTCTTAGCCCAATGCCCCATTTTTTTGCACTTAAAGCAAGCAAAGGGAATGGACTCAAACTCTATAGCTTGCATCCAAGTTCCCAACTTATATTGGATATCTATTGAAGAAGGGAGGTCGGCATTTTGTGAAACTCCCACACAGATTCGTGCAAAAACCAACCGCTTTCTAGTTGTTGTCATAGGGTCAATAAACAAAAGCTCTCCAAAACAATTAGCAATTCCATTGAAGACGTCCTCATTCCAATATTCCAGAGGGAGACCCAGGAGTCTAGCACAAATTGAAACGTTTTCAAAAATGGAATCAAAGAGATCCAAATGAGAGGTCCATTTCTTAAGGGCCAAGGAAGATTTTCCTATGACCCAAGGTCCACCACTCCTCACAGCCAATATGTCCTCCTTGCAGGTGAACTCAAAAGCAAAGAAACCTCTAGGAAGAGTGGCCACTGTGACCTTACCATTGATTCTTCACTTTTTTTTGACAAACTCCCTAACCACCTCAACATTTGGTCTAGGGCCCATAAACTTACCGACCAGAACTTTGTCCATCAAAGCAATATTATGATCAATAATTAGATCAAGCATACAGATGGAAAACTTACCTTTCACTGGGTCAAAAAAATTATGCACTAGAGGGAAGACTGATTTTCCATTTGGTTTAACACCAAACAACGAAGACCAAGGTTTGCACTTTTCTCCTTCCCTATCAATGGTCCCTACCACTTCATTGGTTTTTTTCCTTTTTTTCCATCAGGGGTGTCCCCCAAATTTTTCTTCCCTCCCGAGTCCACCTAAATGTTGCTTCTGGTGTCCTTCTCATCTGATTCATCCTTACCTTTCTCCTCACTTGGAACATGTGTCAATTCTACCTGGGATTCCTCAAATCCTGCTGCACAGCCTACTCCATTGTTCAGAGATCTTTCTTTTCTTGCATTTGCTCCACCACAGTCTTTCCATTACTATTTCTAAATATTAATGTTGTTTAATATAAAATGTAAATTTTTAATTAATATTCTGGAACAGGTCTATCTAAAATCAACTCTTAAAGTTTGACAAATTAAATTAATAAAATAGTGCAAAAAAAATGTAAATAATGACTTCTTTATTGTTGTTGCACCTATTTATAAATATATGGAAGTAAGGAAAAACTCATTCCTAAGAAAATGGAAAAATAACACCTAAAAAATAATAGCCAACCATTTTCAAGAAGTAATTTCTAAAATTTATAAAGTTAAATATTTTACATGTTCACTTTAGGAAAATTAAATTTTATTTCAAAAGATATTTTTTTTACTTTTTAAGTAGTTCAAAAACAACTTATTAATAACTAACTTTCTGAATAAAAATAGAACTCTAATTTGCAATATTATTGTTGGTAGGGTTTCTTCTGATATTGAACAAGTAAGTGGAACTGGGGTATTTGAGATTGTGGTAGGGGTTTTGCAGGTGCACAACTAGTAGCAGGTTGCACTATGCATGCTCTCTCATTCCTTGTGCATGCATTTGGGAAGGTGGTGTTAAGCGTTGTTGGGTGTGTGTGTTGTTGGGGTGGGTTATTTTCTACAATTAGAGGGTCTAGGTCTTTATTTTTTCTATATTTTTCTTTCCTTCTTTTCTATCTTTTGGGTTGTGCTTGCATGGTGTTTGGTTCAAGTTCGGGGCTATGCATGGAGTCAGTTGATGCTCCTAAGGGCTCTGGTGTTATGTCCCTTTTGGATGCGGAATTGGGGGTTGATTTCTCCCTGTCTAGTCATGCTATGGTTGCTAATTTTTCATTCAATCATTCAAATGGTGTGGGATCTTTGCGGAGTGGTTTCTCTCGGATTTCGAAGGTGAATGGATGCTTGGCTAAGAGTGAGACTCTCCTAGATTTTTGGTTATCCAACTGGAATCTATTGCAGAAGATGTTGAGTATTTGAGGAATCATACATTAATTTATAAGTCATGGGAATCAGGGTCTCTCATTTCTTGAATCTTGGGCCCACCAGACTTGGAACTCGAAGGGAGACATGGAGGTGTTTCATGTTGTGAATGGCTATTTTATGGTGGTTTCTTCATTCCTGGTAGATCGTAATAAATCTTTTGAGGGAGGTACCTACTTTTACAATCAAGTGGGGTTGTTCTTAAAACCTTGGCACACTAGATTTAATTTGGCTGGAGATCTTCCATTGAGGGTTCTAGTTTGGGTGCATCTTCCCTGGATTGTAGTAGAGTTGTAGAGAAATGATATTTTGCACATGATTTCACTTTTGTTAGGTAAGCCAGTGGGGGGTTGTCACAATAGACATTGGAGAGGAGGGCTCTCTCTTTGGCCTATATGTGTGTGGAGATTGATTTAAATAACCTACTACTTGATTTGTTAGAATTTCAATTTGGGTCCACTTCATGGATTCAACAATTGGACCACGAGACTTTACCTTTTTGGTGCCAATTCTACCATGAATATGGTCACCTGCAGCAAAAATTTCCTAATCTTAAGGTCTCTGGTACTTCTTCTAATGGGGCTTCTACTAGGATGCCTCCTCACTCAATGCCATTAAGAGATGAAGGAAAAGCCTCTATGTCTGAAGAGGATATAGATAAGGAGGATTTTGTTCCAATAAAATCTTGCAATAAAGGAAGGAGAAAAAAAAACTCTTAAGGATAGGCAAGAGGATGCAAATTTTAACTAGTTTGAGGCCTTAGAAGACTTGGATCAACAAATGGATGTTCTCGATAAGGGTATTTTTGCTGAGTCTTTTATGGAGTAGTTGACTTCCAAAAAGGATGGGAGTGGTAATATTGTAGTGGATTTAGGTACTAATTCATTGATGGTTTTGAGTTTTATTGTAGAGCATTATATTTTACTAGTTATTATAGTAGAGGTTGAAGTGGAAGCTGGTCCAATTGTGGATCATTTGGATTCATAACCAATGGTTGTGACTTAGGATCATGATAGGGTTGCTTGTTCTCTTCTTCATTTGGATTGCACCAGAAGAATTTCAAGAAGGGGAACATAGATAAGTCTTCCAAGGTAGGGAGGAAGAAAGACCAAGATAAGATCAAGATGATGGGTGAGAATTTGGAGTCAAGTTCTATTAAACCTCTTGACTCCCATTTTTATAATCCCCAAAAATAATTATTCTCTCTTGGAACATAAGGGGGTTGAACAACATCCCTCAACAAAAGGTTGTTTAGGAAATGATCAAGGCTCATTCCCTTGATGTTATGTTTATTCAAGAAACTAAGTTTTCAGTTGAGGGTATGGTTAAGCTATCCTTTAAGTTTTGGTATCATGGTCAGTGTCAGTGCATTGGGGCATTGGATGGTGCTGGTGGATTGCATGTCTTTGGGACAAGCAAAAGATCTCGCCCTATGGTGGGTCATGGGTAGGAATTCCCTATCCATGGTGGCTTCAAGCTTTTATTTTGGAGAAATTTTACTATTCTTTAATTTCTACACTCTGATTGGTTAGCAAGCTTCACCTATGGGACCATATAAGGTATGTGAGATCTTTAGTTCCTTTATTTCCTTGGGTTGTGGCTGGGGATTTTAATTCTATTCTTAGTTTGGATGAAAAGAAGGGAGGGGTGGACCATCTGGAGCCCTCTTTTTCAATGTTTAGAAATTATATAACCCTACTAAACTTGATTGATATAAAGCCTCTCAATCATTTTTTCACTTGGAGTAATATGAGGTGTGGTGTGGATTCTATCTTTGAGAGGCTGGAAAGGTTCTTGGTTTTTAGTTTTTGGATTGGAAATTAGTGGATCTCCAATTTAGAAATCCTTGATTGGAGGGGTTCAAACCATTGACCTATATTTTTTTTTTTTGCATGGACAGGATAGTGTTAATAATTCTTCTTTCAAATTCCAATTGATGTGGTTGTGATAGCCTTCCTTACGAAACCTTATAAAAATATTGGTGGACTAGAGGATTTCCTCCATATGGGACAACCATGTATACCTTTGTCAAAAGGCCCCAGTTTGTGAAATTTCAGCTAAAAAAGTGGAATAGGGAATACTTTGGGAATGTCTTTAAGGAAAAATATATAGCTAAAAATTAGATGGATATCATCTCTAGACAGATGAGGGACTAAGGTATTACTCAGGAGTACCTTAAAGCTAAAGTGGAGTCTTTGGAGCTTCTATATGAATGAGAACTAGGGAGGAGTTGTTTTGGAAGAAAAATTCAAGGATTGATTGGCTTCAAGAGGGAGATAGGAACACTACTTTCTTCTTTAACTCTTTCAAAGCTAGGGGACATGGGAATTTAATTTCTTCTATTGTCTCCTCTTAGGGTGTTCAGTTATCTTCTTTCCAAGATGTTTCTCAAGAGGCCACTCAATATTTTTCTTCTTTATTCACAAAGGATTCTCTTGAGGATTTGGAGGAAGTGAAATAGGTTTTGGCTTGTATTCCTTATGTGGTTCCCTTTGAAGTTAATGTTGAACACTCCACCCATTTCCCTAGAGGAGCTAGAGGTGGTTGCTTTCAGTATGAAAAAAGGGAAGGCCTTAGGTCCGGATGGGTTTATTGTTGAGTTTTTTCAAGAATTGTGGGAGACTATTAAATGGGATCTTTTAGAGGTTGTGCAAGAATCACATAATAGTAAGAAAATATTGAAAGCCATGAATTCCAATTCCTAGCTCTTATCCCCAAAAGAGAGGGTGCAAATTCTCTAGACCTTTTTTGACCAAATTCCCTTTGTAATGTAATCTAAAAGATCATCTCTAAGCTGATTGTAGAGAGACTGAAGCCTTGGTTGGCTAAAATTATCTCGAAGAAGAAGGGAGGTTTTGTGGCTGATAGACATATTCAAGATGGTGTGAATTGTTGCATTCATTCATGGAGATATCTAAAGAAGGACATGGCTATCCAAATTAAGACATGTGGAAATGAAGCGGTCAAATGCGACATTTCACTTAAGGTTTATTTGATCACTTCGGGTTTGGCCAGGAATAGTTAATTGGGTGATGGGGATTTTCTCCTGCTTGAAGGTATCATATTTTGGCTGGCATTCAGTTGTGGTGTACCTTCTTCTGTTTGAGTGCTGGGGCCTTGGGAAAAGGGTAACCCCTTCACTTATTCTTATGGCGAGAGTTTGGGAGGTGGTACACCTAAGTCAAGGGATTAACCCTCCTGGTGGTGTTGAAGTGAAAGATTACCATCACATAGTGTCTTACAGTTTGGTGTGATGACATACCTAAACTCTTGGTGTTACCTAGTGGAGGTAATTTTGGGTGAGCTGCAGTACCCATCTTACAACTTCTGGTCAGTTAATAGGACAGGACTTTGGTGTTCTCTTCAAGCTAGCCCTTGTTTCAATCTAGGATTTCTCGCATTCTTAGATTTCATATAGGTAATCTCCCCTTTGTGTATCTGGGTGCTCCTCCTTTTGTGCCCCCTTTGCCAAGGGGTACCTAGCAATTTGTTTTGGATAAGTTTAGGTGTTATGTAAATCATTAGAATTGCATGTGGTTGTCCTTTATTGGGAGGATTATGCTCCTAAATGCTATGGTTGAGGCACTTCCTAACTATAGGTGTATGGTTCAAGTTGCTCCTACAGGTTTTTATTAGAGAGCTTGATGCACTCTCTAGAAAGTTCTTTGGGAAGCTAGATTGGATTCTAAGAAGTGGAGTCTAGTTAAGTAGGACTCTATATGTAGGCCTATTCAACAGGGTGGTCTGGGGCTTCAAAATGTGGCTATTACTAGTCAAGCTCTGGCTGCCAACCTCTATTAACGATGGTGTACTAATCTGGATCAACATTGGGCCAAAATCCTCAATGATAAATATTTGAGAGGAGTTGAGGGTAAAGATATTCATATCTATACTCCTTGGATGATAAGGGGTCTATGATTTGGGAGACACTTAAAACAGGAGCAAGCTTAATCAAGTAGGGTTTGTTCTGGAATCGTCAGAAGGGTGAGGATGCTCTTTTTTGGCTAGATTCCTAGGATGGTCACCCCCAATATCTTCCACTCATTCTTATTTTCATAAATTGGGCTTGCAATTTCAGGAGGTTAGATGGAAGAAGGTGAGTTATTTCAAATTTGTGGAACGACTCATTCAAGTGGAGGTGATTCAATGGAAAGGGTCTCACTTGTGGCCCTCGGGGGGGTTCAGAGGAGGATTGTGTTGAATTGGCTAGGATTCTTGCAAAGAGAGTTTGCAGCTCTTTGCAACATAAGGTTGTCTTGGCATGGGCTCCTGATTTGAAATAGTTTTACTTGATGGCAACTGGGTACCATGAATTGGATAGAAGGAAATATGGGGAGGTTGAAGCCCCTTGGTGGAAATATGTTTCAAATAAGTTTGTTTGGCCTAAGTGTAACTTATTCTTATGGTTAGTTGCTCATAATAGCTATCTTACTTGGGATAATATTTTGAAGAGAGGCTTTTAGGGTCCCTCCATATGTTTCCTTTTTTGTAGTAGTGAGGAATCTTCCTCACATTTTTTCTTCCAATGTGCCTTCTCCAGATATATCTAGCACCTATGGTAGTTAGTGTGGAGACACTCTTGTGTGCACACTCTTTCCATTATTGAATTTTGGAGGACTTTGGGGAGACCCCTAACTCATTATTTCCCTCTTCAGATGGATTGGACTATTGGGCCTTTGTGCATTCTCTTGCAAATTTAGCTAGAGAGGAATCATAGGATTTTTTCAAGATAAAAAGCTGATGGTTTTGCAAGTTTTGCAATGGATTCTTGGTATGATTAAGGAGACTATTTCAACTAATTATGAGTTTGGAACTCCTCTAGATGCAGGAGATGTTGTGTTGCTTCAAGTTTTGGGTTTGAATGGGCTAAGATTAAAGAGGGCATGTTCCAAAGGGAGGAAAAATCCCTATTGCAAGATCTAGAGAGAAGGTAGGTGGTCCCCACCTCCTACTAGGATTTTGAAAATTCATATTGATGGCTCTTTCAGGGGAAATATGGGTTATACTAGTGTAGGTGGTGTGGGGAGAGATAGCTTTGGGGATGCCTTATTCTTATTCTCCAAGTATCATGGAGACTCTTGCAAAAAAAATTCTCTAGAAAAGGCTTGTTCTTTTGGTTGATGCAAGGTTATTTGTAATAGGATTCTCATATTGTGATTAATTTGTTAA
>VDFB02139916.1:0-11234 GCA_007258455.2 Sequoia sempervirens | reverse complement strand
GAAGCCACTTTCAAAAAGATGCAGATTTTCCACCAACATGCTAAAAGCCATTAATCGAGCTTTCTTTTGTTTCCACTTGTTCACCTTTGTGTTGGCGATCATGCTCAAATGAAGGTTTTGATTTGTTTTAATATCAGGCACATAATGATAACATAATTTCTTTTTGGATGAAGATGGAAGTTACAAATAATGAATGCAAACATGACTTCTCAAGAAAGAAATGGCGTGATATTTTCTTTTTAAATCATCAATCTCCTCCATGGAAATGGCGGATCTATATCTTTTTAGAACTTGGTAGAGATGCGAAGAAGTGTCATGCATTGTGGATAATAACATGCCTTGGAATATGTGAACATAGGTCTCTTCTTATGAAACAAAACCTTCTTTGAATAATTAACATTATAAATTAATACAGTTTGGCGAGCATATTGTATAATCACACTAGAAACCAACAATGGAAGATTGAGAGTCTCAACTAAGAATTCCACCAAGTATAGATAACATTCATACTAGAAGCCAACAACAAAGACCAAATTTCATAAATAAAGTTCATGTGTTATATATCATGCCTTTGATGGGTCCACAAGTACCATGATCCTTTTGAAATCCTTCTCCATCTAAATGCATCCATTCCAAGACCATTGGGAGGTGGGTATACAATATGAGCCAAGTATTAATTTCTAATGTTAATTATTGAAAGAAGGTATATAAATTATTCAAGCATCTTAATTCTCATACAAAGTTACATCTTAGTCAATTTCTCAATGTATGAGTTCCATATATTTGTAAATTTTTCTTAATATAAAAGCATATTTTATTTCATTAATTAACCTATCTATTCAATGTTACAAAGGATGCTCTTATTTTAAATTATAAGTATATAATTCAAAATTAATTAGTAATTTTCAAGATGGAGTACACACAATTTCTTTAGTTAAAATAAAATAATATTCTTGTTTCCATGTGAGAGTTATGTAGAATGGTAGTTTGATGTCTCAAAAATATTTCTTTCATATATACTAAATTTTTATCATTGTACATTATGAGTGAATCATCTCAATTATATATCCAAGCACATCAAAAATTTATAGAGTGGAAAGAAAATTAATCACACATTTATCATATTTTTGTAAGGTGTTCAAAAAGACTAAAAGTTTCCCTAGAAAGAACTAATTAAGGAATTAAAAAAATGGAAAGTGTCTACCTCATTGTATGTTGACCTTTCCCATATAAAAAGATCATGGAAATGCTAAATGAGTTGATATAAGAATTTTTAAGAATGAAGGCACAAAATTCATAACACTTTAATCCTAAAAGAAACAAGAAAGGAAATGAATAAAATCTTCCTAGTTATTTTGAAAGAAACTTTAAAAGGTTCTAAATCCCCTTCACACCCCTTTCTAAATGAAGATAAAATAAATAAGTTACCAAATATTTCTTAGAGTTTAAGTTGGTGATTTTAATATGATTTGAGAATAAATAAGATAAATTAGATGAAATCAAGTTTTGTTGTAAAGGTGATGAATTTTGGGGGAATAAGATGAAAATAATTTTGAACCTAGTTGACTCATTAAATGGCAATAAGATAGATTTTAAAGGGGATTTATTTAAAATATGTAATAGTTAGATATGTAATAATACATTATATTCTCTATTAGATAGTTATTTCTTCCATAAACATTTCTTACAATCTTATAATTTATTAATAATAGTGATGTGTGCATCCCTAGACACTCTTTGATAACCACACTATTAATGTTTCTATTTTTACTAGAGGATACTCTAATTGAAAAGTATGTATACCATTAAGGATAAAATTTGGACTTTAAGTTAAAAGAAAATGTCAAATATTTAGAATAAAAATGGTGGGGATGGAATACAATCTTCAAGAATCTCCTTGTAATAATTAATTGCAATAATAAATGATTAAAACTAAACATGAATGGATATGTCACCAATAATTTTTAGATAAAATGACTAAAATTAGAGCCAAGATATCTTAGTTCAAGTATCATGATATAGGTATCAAATTCTTATTCAATGTAAACATAGCCAAGTTTGATAGATAAAAAGTTGGCCCCATTAATACTAGGGGAGTATTGTCTAATGAAATTAAGTTGACACTATATTCAATTTTTAGAAGTTAGAACCCTAACATTTATATGAGGCTTGTAAAATAGAACCTTATTAAGGAAGAGTAGGAGAGGAGAAATGAACCCATAATAATTATTCTTATACAAATAAAAATAATAATAATGTTTAACCATTTCAAAATGTTAAATTCGTTTCACTAATATGGTGATCAATAGTTAATTTTTACAAGGAGGTGCAATTTATAGGGAAATGAAGACTACATAAGAGGAGAATTTATAACATAGTAGCTTGGTTGTAGTTGTTTCTTTAGCATTAACTATTCCCTCTCTTTTTTGGTTGTTGAATATTTTATTTGATCTCTTAAACCTTATCAATGGTACTTGATCTTCATAATGATTATTTTCTTCTTTTTCAATTATTATCATCTTAGAAGGAATACCATTTCAATTTAGAGTAGGGAGAAATTCATTTTTCTTTTAAAGTATTTAAAATATTATATTTATTTGATGGTTCCTTCTTAACCTCTTCCACTCCTTGGAAAAAATTATCCAACCACTTGAATCTCCTTATATTAATCAATTTACTTCTATGATTTATGTATGTTTTTCTAGTGATTTACTCTTTATCCTTTCAATTTATTCATGATATACTTTAATATAGTTATAACAAGTATATAATAGTTTTTCATAATTGGATATGCCTAAAGAAAATCTTTAAATGTGAAATTATTTGATGAGGGAAGATATAAATTAAGGTTATTCTTTCTTACTTACCTCATGCTCATCCATTTTTTTTTCCATAAATATCTCAAATCAAATTGGATTTTGCAAAGAGGATAGCTATATTTTAAATATTCGCTCTTAGTCAAAGTCATTTATTTCTTTGTACAAATTTAAAATTGATTTATGTAATTTAATTTTTAATAGTTTTAACATAGATATATGAAGGATAGTTTTAAATATATATATATATATATATATATATATATATATATATATAGTAAAGTGGAGATATTTTTATATTTTCCTAATAAGTATAATGCCTAATTCTCCTCAATGGGTTAAGATGACTCTTAATAACATAGTTAGCTCATGCAAATGTAATAGTGTAAAATACGGTCATGAAGGTGCATTTGAAAATGATTTTTCCCCTATATGGGGGAGATAATGTGATGAGGAGCATATATATGTAGTGGGTGAGGATAATAAACAATGAATCCCTATCCAAGTGATGAAGTAACATAGATCTAATTGGCTTGATAATTATCATGTCATAATCAATTATGAGGGACCATGTTGACAAATAATCATGTAAGTGTAAATAGATAATGATGTGATTGTGAAGGTATATGTAAATCTAATTGTCCCTAGATGGAAAGGATAACACAATAAATATCATTAGGTTAAATGGGTATAATAAAGGTAATATGTGATGAGTAAGCACCATTTCCCAAATACAATAGGATCACCAATAGTATAATTTAAAATGCATGATATTATCTGGTTATTTTATATATTTTCAATTGGGAGTGAAAAAACCAAATGCACAAGTGTTGAACTAGGGAATAATGGTAAAAGGACTAATCCAATTGGGTCAAAATTTACCAAAAAAATTACTTCTATGAAATTTGGATTATATTTAGATTTATGTGAAGGATGATTTCCCCTCATGGTAAAGCTCATTGGAAAACACCATTTTTATTTTTTCATTAATTCTCTTTGGTATATGTACATAGATCAAGTATAATGAGTTTACTTATTATTTATCCAAGGTTTCAAACTCCTGTAATTGGTGTTCTTGATATGTGTAATCATCAATGCTATCACTAAGGGAGATACATAATGATAGAATCTTAAGCTCAAGAGGCATTATGGCCTCCATTTCATAAACTAAAGAGTAAGCCTAATGAAAGTTTGTATTCTAGTACAATATGCCCATAATGTTGGGACAACCTATGTGTGCATATTAGTACCATTATTGTCAATTAGATTTTTTAATATTTATTTAATAGTCTTGTACTAGAGAAATTAATAATACCTTCATTCCTTCTAATCCGAATAGAACTATTTTATTATACATTTCATTCAAACAATCTAGTTTCTTTCCTCTAAATTTATTCTTTGATTCATACATTTAGTTCACCAAACATTTTTGGAGTAATGTCATAAGACTCAAAGGAAAAATATGAAGAATTTTATCCAACTTTCCATTGTATGCACCCTAAACTTTATACCATGAACTGTTTAATGAACTGTTTGATATAATGCCTCAAATAATTTTTCAATAGTGTTTTTGATGGAGTATGATATAAATAGTGTTTTTGATATAATTCCTCAAATATATTTGTTAATGAATTGTTTGATATACGGTGCATACAATGGAAACACTATTTCTATCATACTCCATCAAAAATTACCATGAACTATTTGATATAATGCCTCAAATAAATTTGTTAATGAATTGTTTGATATAAGGTGCATACAATGGAAACACTATTTCTATCATACTCCATAAAAAACTGCAATGAACTGTTTGATATAATGCCTCAAATAAATTTGTTAATGAACTGTTTGATATAATGCCTCAAATAAATTGGAGGTGCCCTAGTAGAACTGTATGCAAAATGTGGAAGCATAGACAAGGCATATTAATTTTTGACAGAGTAGAAATGTATCATTGAAATAGTGTATGTTGAAAAGACTTTAGAAACTTTCAAAAAAATGCAGTTTCCATTCAACAAATTTGCAAAATTTCACATTTAGGGTTTCAAAATTTAACAAACAAATGCATTTTCAACTCTACGAAATTAGAATTTTACAAACCTGGTGCTCGATATGCAAGTTGGGTTGATGAACTTTTGAAAGATGAAGTTGAATTTGCATTCGCCAGAGAGATGAAGTCGTTGCCGTTTGCAGATCACGTACAATTTGCCGTGCACATGTAAGCATAAGGAAAGTAATGATAGAAGGCGAAAATGACAGTGACACTCATGTTTTTTTTAAAGGGGTTCAGTCGAACCATTAGTTTGATCGAACATATAATGTGGTTCGACTGAACCATTGATTTTGACCAAACCCGTCAACTATGGAAAAAGGAAAAAAAAAAAATTCCTTCCTCATCTCAATTGTAAACCACTATTGTGGTTTGACCCAGTTACATCATAGCCTCCCTTTTTCTATGATTCATTTTGGTGAATATGACCTTTTGAACATCCTAGTTTTTTATTTGGAGTGTACAAAAACCCTAGATCTTTGTTTTATAATAGTTTCCATTAGATTTTAATTACTTGTAATACATTTAGGTTTCTTTCATTTTTCATTAGTGAAAATTGCATTTAGGATAGATTTGTATGTTTGTGTTGCTTATATTCATTGAATATTGGAAAAATTGCATCAGATATGAATTTTCTCTTGCATTGAAATCATCATTCCACCATTTATATTCATATTGCACATTAAATTTAGTCATCTTCTTCATCATTTAACCATAGTCAACATTGAATTTAGAGACCTTAAATCTGGAAAGTATCTTACAAAAATTGATTGTTTGTTGGGATAAGGTGCCATTAACCTTGTAAATCCCAATATTGTATTTATTCCATTTATTATTCTTAATTTGTAATTACCCATAAGGGATGAATAAGTTTCACCGGTAGTTTATTACAGAGTTACTTTTACTGCTCAAGGAATCTTGGTAAATAGTAAATGAGGTGAGGTGGAGAATCTTGGTGCCTATCTTAGGGAAATGTATTTTTGGGCTATTATGATGCATGTCATAAGTTTGTAAGAGCATCTATGACAACTTACAACTGTCATAAGGTGTAAGAGATTCTATGACAACATATGACAGCTATTATTATCTTGTAAGTTCCTATTCTTGGTTCTAGGTGCCTATATTGGGAAGATGCCTATGACAAGTGTAAGGGAATATGTAAGAAGATGATTTTGGTGTATCCCAAGATAGAAATATTGGATTTTATCCATCTCCCACGAATTCCTTTGGTGGGTACTCATTTTGTATAAATATGAGACTTGAGAGTGAAGTTTATGAGAGAGAGAGAGAGAGAGTAACAAGAGTAACAGGGTGCTGCAGGATTGAAGACTCAAGAGGAGATTGGAAGTGGATGTATTGTAATCTTGTTTTGAAGATAATACAACTTGGGCCTCTCTTCTTGGTGGAGTTTTTTCCCGCAAGGGTTTCTCCACGTAAACACTGTGTTATGAGTTTATTCTTCTATTCCATTGCTACCTTGTGTTGTGAAATCTTGCATTCTTATGTTGCTGATTTGTGCCTCTTTGTTGCTGCTATCTTATGGTGATGTTATTGCTGTTATAAGTTCATCTAAGGTGGTTTTATCAAGCATGTTAGAGTGGCTGATTTTAGCATCATAAAGAAGTTGAATCTCTTCATGGTATTTCAAGGATTAAGAAAAGTTATTTACAGATTTGCATACAATTTTCAGATTTCCATATTGTAGTAGTCAAAGCCTTGTATCTCACCAATTGGTATCATATCTTAGTGATTTGGTGATTAACAATTGGATTAGAGATTGTTCGTTTATTCCAACAATTGGTATCAGAGCTTGTTCGTTTATTCCAACAATTGGTATCAGAGCTTAAGGTTGTTTCATGGCTTGCATGTGCTTGTATGTGCTTGCATGTTTTTGCATGTGAGTTGCATGTACTTGCATGTTGCTTCCATGAGCTTGCATGTGTTTGCATGTGAGTTGCATGTACTTGCATGGACTTGCATGTTGCTTGCATGTGCTTGCATGTGATGGATTCATGGTAATTTGGTTCTGGGTATTCCTTCTTTTTTGAATTTAGCTTGTAAAGCTTGTGAATCTGTTGGAAGGAATTGTAGAATGTTGGAGGTTTTTGGGCTGCAGTGGATGTTCTGTATGTTGACATTGCTTTGCAGATTTGTGAGATTGGAAGCCATGGTATCTAACTCTCTGAAGGATATTGTCAATGAGATCTACAGTGGGATTTTGAGGCTCAGGGTTATGTATCTTCATGGAGTTGATCTTGTGGTAGTGATCTGGAGCTCCGGTTTGGCAATATGTGAGTATCCTCTTGCATGGTGGTTATGTTCCTTTACCTTGTGGTCATGTGAAGTGAATGGGTTTTCATGTTGGGTGGTTGATTATGGTGCCCTAGTTACATGGAAGAACATTTATTTTTTGGACTATAATATGGAGTGCTTATGTTGGATTCATGGGTTTAGCCCTTGGTTACATGAAAGCATTGGATGATTTGCCACTGGTTGCATGTGGGTTGTGGAGTTGGTATTTTAGTGATATGGAAACTCTTGGACAACCTGGTTCCTCCTTTTTCATATTCATGTTATTTGGGATATGTAGGTTTTACAGTTTTCCTGTTACAAAAAAGCTGTGGATTTGTAGATTTGTGATATTTCATTCTTTCAGATGACATGTATGGTGTGAATATCTGGATATTTAAGAGTGATTTCAGATTTATAGAGAGATGGTTTTGTAGGATTTACATGTTAACAAAAATTTGTGGTTTGTAGATCTGTGGAAAAATTGTATTCAGAATCTTAGAGTATTCTGGATGAAAACAATTTCAGATTTGCAGGGCTGCTTGATGGGTTCTTATGATCTATGGATACTCTTATGTGGATTTGTTTGGCAAATCAGGTCTACCGTTGATCCTGGTGTTTGAGTCTTGGAAATCTACATGTTATTCCTTGGTTACTTCTATTCTGCATGTTACTGATGTGGGGTTGAATCAATTTTTCAATTATTTGAGATTGGAGCACTAACCATGTTTTTCTCCTTTGAGATATTGCATGAGTGCAGATCTTGTAAATTGTCTGATGAGGATTGTATTTGGTTGGTCACCTTGATTACATTGGTATGTTTATTGCAGTGAGACAGAAGGATGGTTTAGAGTACCTGATATAGTTATTCATTAGAATCTATAACAGTAAGTTATGGTGCATGAAAAGCTCTGTTCACTTTTAGTGGAGTTTTGGTAATGATGTTTGTCATGATACCATGTATACAACTCTGTATCACTTTCAGTGGGAGTTTTGTGCAGTTACAGTGTGTTCTATCTTCTTGGTTTGGAGATTATGGTTTTCTTGACCTTTTGGGAGTTGTGTCATTTACAATGGATTCTTTGATTATGTTGAGGCCATGGATGATCTTCATTTAGGAGATGGTTATCACGATGTCATGGATAGCTTGGTTACATGTTTCAATGGGAGCTTTTGACAGTGATGGTTTGATATTTATCTTGTTGCCATGTATAGCTCGGTATCACAGTTTAGTGGGAGCTTTGGTAGGATATGGTTATCTTCATGTGATTTGAAGAGGTTTTAACATCTTGTTTCATGGAAGACCTTTAGAGTCTTTGGTAAAGGTGTTATTGTTCTTCCTTTGGAGAGGATGTAGTTCTCTTTGGTTTTGAGTGTTAATCATTTGCTTGGAGCTTCATGATTTTGCAGGTTGCATTTGAAGTTGGCATGGATTGATTAGTGGGTGCTCATGGATACTAGAGAGACTTGGGTTAGGCTGGATATTTCTTATGTTAAGAGATATGTGTTGGAATGGTTACTTGTTATAAAAGTTTCTCAACAGTAAAGACCGAGGAGCCTACACCTGGAAATGGATGTGAGTCCATCATAGACCTAATGAGAAGGTTGTCTTTATTGAAAGCCTATATTGCTTGGTGTTGTATGCACAGGACAATCTTGTATCCCACTCTTGGTCTACTCGGCAGGTAAATGATCTAAGAGGTGTTGCCCACCTGATTATTAGATGCATTATTTATATGTATCTTGTCTTCTCTTATGCATTAATCTTGAAAGTTGAGTTATGAGGGATTGTTGAGAAGTAGATGCATGATTTTATGTATTTCCGTTGTTCTCCTTGCAATCTTGAACTTTGGATTTGGTAGGAGAGGTACAGGAGATGGTTAGTGGCTTTGGGCATATTCCCTTATGTTGTGGGAATGTTCAGCTAAGTTTGATCTACTTTCTGTGAGAGGTTTACATCTAAGTTCTACCATGTTTCATTATAAGTTGAATGGTTAGATGTTGATATCCTTTCAGTTTGGGAGTGTTGAAGGAGATCTTACTTTACACAATTTGGCACATGTTAGTGTGGTATAAGGAGATGGTTTGATTTGCAAGTTCTCTCTTTATGGGAATATTGTCTTCTTCTTGAAGGTTCTTATGTTTATGGAATTGAGGTTCATGAATGGAGTTATGAGTTGTTGTTTGTACTTCATTGTTTTTTGACAATAGTTTGGTAGCTCCTTGATCTCTTTCTTCATTGGTTGGAGGACTTGGGAGAGTTATTTGGATTGGTAATGAGAGATGTATTTTGCATATAATTGTATGCTTCTTTGACACTATGATAGAGGAGTTAGCCACATCCTCTATGTGAAGTGCTATAGGAGGAATTGTTAATGCTGTGATCTAGTTTTCAGATTTGACATTACCTATGCAGTGGGAGTTCCAGAAGGTATATGTGTTCTGTATGAGAGGGGCACCTCTCTTGGACTGGTTACACTTTACTGCAGTGAGTTACTTCAGAGGTTTTTTATCGCATGTCTATGTGTGTTATTACCTTGGAGTCTTCTTTTGCAGGATGGTGGATATATAGGGACTTGTTTGCAGATTTGGGTTGTTATGTTGATAGCATGAAGTTCTACCTATGATAGTTTGTTTACCCTAGTTTGTGGTATGGATAGTTTTGGATGAGCTAGCAACTTGCTGTGGTTGCTATTCCAATTTTGGTATGAGTGTGGCAGTCACTCAGAGTCTTTTGTTATCATTTGAATTTGATGCTTGTGTTCATGTATAGATTGGTGCAGGTTTCAGTGACAGTTGATATGTTTCACCATGGCATATTCCTTGTCCTATCATGGGTAATATGATGTGAGGATTTCTTGCTTGAGATGGTGGTTATCATGGTTCCTTTTGCAGGTATCTTGTTGGAGCACAAAAGCATGTTGAAGAATCAATGGTACATGGTTGGCTAAGGGATGTTTATTCCCTTGTTGAGATTTCCTATGGGTTGATTTACAATGTATAATTTCAAGTGGGAGAATGTTGGGATAAGGTGCCATTAACCTTGTAAATCCCAATATTGTATTTATTCCATTTATTATTCTTAATTTGTAATTACCCATAAGGGATGAATAAGTTTCACCGACAGTTTATTACAGAGTTACTTTTACTGCTCAAGGAATCTTGGTAAATAGTAAATGATGTGAGATGGAGAATCTTGGTGCCTATCTTAGGGAAATGTATTTTTGGGCTGTTATGATGCATGTCATAAGTTTGTAAGAGCATCTATGACAACTTACAACTGTCATAAGGTGTAAGAGATTCTATGACAACATATGACAACTACTATTATCTTGTAAGTTCCTATTCTTGGTTCTAGGTGCCTATATTGGGAAGATGCCTATGAAAAGTGTAAGGGAATATGTAAGAAGATAATTTTGGTGTATCCCAAGATAGAAATATTGGATTTTATCCATCTCCCACGAATTCCTTTGGTGGGTACTCATTTTGTATAAATATGAGACTTGAGAGTGAAGTTTATGAGAGGGAGAGAGATAGTAACAAGAGTAATAGGGTGCTGCAGGATTGAAGACTCAAGAGGAGATTGGAAGTGGATGTATTGTAATCTTGTTTGAAGATAATACAACTTGGGTCTCTCTTCTTGGTGGAGTTTTTTCCCGCAAGGGTTTCTCCACGTAAACACTGTGTTATGAGTTTATTCTTTTGTTCCATTGCTACCTTGTGTTGTGAAATCTTGCATTCTTATGTTGCTGATTTGTGCCTCTTTGTTGCTGCTATCTTATGGTGATGTTATTGCTGTTATAAGTTCATCTAAGGTGGTTTTATCAAGCATGTTAGAGTGGCTGATTTT
The DNA here is from genome assembly GCA_007258455.2 of Sequoia sempervirens. Classification (NCBI taxonomy): domain Eukaryota; kingdom Viridiplantae; phylum Streptophyta; class Pinopsida; order Cupressales; family Cupressaceae; genus Sequoia; species Sequoia sempervirens. The sequence continues at coordinate 229 of VDFB02139916.1, read as the reverse complement.
AGCATCATAAAGAAGTTGAATCTCTTCATGGTATTTCAAGGATTAAGAAAAGTTATTTACAGATTTGCATACAATTTTCAGATTTCTATATTGTAGTAGTCAAAGCCTTGTATCTCACCAATTGGTATCATATCTTAGTGATTTTGTGATTAACAATTGGATTAGAGATTGTTCATTTATTCCAACAGACCATCCTCCAACACATGTTCCACCCACCACCAAACCTAAT